>SNQJ01S0117061.1:0-27761 GCA_010110895.2 Picea sitchensis | reverse complement strand
CATCGAATGTTTACATGCTTAGATCATATGCCTATCTCCAGACTTGAGCACATAATTACGATAATCCCTAGTCTGGGTCAAAGAATAAGGAATACCTGGAGTCGCAAGGGACTCTCCATATTGAGAATCCTTCTGCGAGTGATGTTATTCCTTGCATACCAAAGGGTGTGCTCAATAGGGTGTCGCAAAATCCAAATGCTAGGAACACTCAAAAATATTCCATCATAGAATATTTGGCCCAATTGCCTTGTGCGATGTTTACTCTTGTTATTTCATCGTGGAAGACTTGGCCCAATCGTTGATCCAGATTTATGAGCAGAACGAAATGACTACAAATTATTAACATGTTCTTAACACAAAATAACAGAGATACAATAAAACTAGTTTTATATTCAATAAGGAAATACGCTGAAACTGTAAAATGCAGCGGAAACAAGCTTGCTGGAATGGTGGTGGATTATCTCTGAGAAGAGATGTGACGGTTGCGCTCATTCGCAAGAAGATGATTCCAATGAGGCTCTAAAGGAATTTTTACAATAAACAGGAATGAAAAAAACCCTAGACATCCAAAAACCTAACCCTAGGAGATGAAGTTTCCCAAAATTCAAGTGGGCCCCGTTTAGGTAAGTTAGTACATCAACTTCCCGGGGTCGTAAATTTTGCATACAATATCTGTTTTAAGCGTATGATAGCCCGTTGGAAAGGTATCATCGAGGATATTCATTTTGGGGGAAATATAAAGGGGAGTTCCATATTGCAACTTGTTTTCCCAAAAAACATTGTTTAGGGCCTCAAAACAACTCCAGAAGTGAAAAACGACTAAAAATTGTAAATTACCAAAAATGCCAGAAAAATGTTTTGGGCCAATTGGAAAAAGTGGGTGGTCACCAATATCCACCTGGATCAATCACCTTGTGATATTTCCTCTCTTGAGGTACTCCAAAGTTTCTCGGTGCAACATAGTGCATTGCTTTCTACTATCGGGGTTACAGATGCTTCTAGCTCACACTTCATCATGTTTGACCCTTCTAATGTCAAACATTGCCCCCCCTATCATGTCACTTTTCCTATTCAAGTGGTCTATGAAATGAAGAACATTTTTAGGATGGTGATCAATGAGGGAGCATCGATGTGTGTAATGTGTTGACGATTAAAATCACAACGATGAATTTTTCCCGCAAAGGATTGCTAAAGCGCTATTATTTAATTATGATAATAATATAATACTAGTAGGTGGGACCCCCTTGTAGAATAGAGACTCAAGGATAGAAATATTACATTTATAGGTTGTTGTTGTTATGATGTTTCCTACACAATCATATACAGTTGATGATGCAGTCTTGGTTTCATTTGATGTGATAAATGGGTGGTTGATGCATTATTGTTAATTGTTGTTGGTATTTACTTGCGACACAGGACAGTTCCATGGGTATGAGGATCATGTTAAGTACAGTTTCTATGTTATAACCTTGATTACTAATTCATATATTGATTACTAATCCATATATGATTTATGCAAAAGATAATAAATGGGAGCTTGATAAAAAAAAAAACTATGGAAAAGTTCTAAAACTATGGAAATAAACCTTTGTGAAATGGTTGACCTAGCTATTATGTGATGTGTTTTGGCTTAAGGATTATGCAATTTTTATTAAAGAGTTGAATGGAGGTACATATAGTAATGTTGATATGTGTTTTTCGTATGGATTTATGGCAAGAGGTTAACATATAGATATGATATATCTTGGGTGGTGCACTATGCAATTGGTATGGTATCAGATCTTTACAATGGATATTGCATTGAATTATGCATTGGATATGGTTTTATGTTAATTGGATATGGTTTTTATGTTAATGGTTTTATGATATGGCTCGTACATGGAATTGAATAAGGCCGGGTAACGAAGCGACTTGCATTTACTGCACGTCACTCCAAACCTCCCTTGAGCCCGTCACCCTAACATTGTTGCATTGTTTCTCTGTTGGTTATGAAATCTCTGTGTTTTCAGGATTGGAAGGGGAAAACTCAACCAATTCGCCATTGAAGCGAATTTCTCATAGGTATGGTTCTTCTATTTCCATCCATGATGGACTCTTGGTATTATGAATCAAATGGTGGCTCAGGAATGCATGGGTTATGTGTTTTCTTGAGTTTTTTACTATAAGTAAATATTGTGTTCTGGGTTCTCTATGATTACTGCGAAATATTGGCATTTGCAAGCCAAATAATGTGTGCACATTGGTTATTTATTAGTCAGCTTTGTTTTTTATGATGGTTCTCTCTGAAATAATGGTGACAATGGTGCAATGAGCTCTATGTTTTATGGTTGAAGGGTTTTAACCACCAGATTGTATTTCAGTGGTTGTCAACTCGTTTCTCTTTTGGTCGTTGTTGTAATATTTATCCAAGTTGCAATGCATCAATATGCAGTGGTATGTTTCTTTTTTCTAAGCCTCGAGCAGTTGTTGATGGCCGTTCTTTACTGTCATTTCACTGGAATATTTCCACAAGTTCAATCTTGGTTGGCCTTGAATTTTTAATACATGCATGTGTATGTATTAAATGGATATGAGTTGCAAGTAGTTTTCACACCCACTCCTCTCACCCCTGATATAAAGACGACTGTTATGAGGCCTCACTGTCAATTGTTTTTGATAGTTACCGACTTCATGGGTTTTGGAAAGAGGAGTTATCTCTCTGTGTTTTTGAGTACCCATCACTATTTAAATTAACCCTCTCTATAAAAAAGTGTTAATGACATCTATGCGTGTCTGGATTGGTTAGCTCGAATTGTTTTATTCTCCACTTGGGTATTCACTGATGATTCTGCCAATAGCTTAGAGTTATAAGTCGAAGGACTGTGTTTTAAAAAAAAAGGAGCATGGCTCACTGCTTTTTCTTTTTCAAGATTATATTGTGGCCTGTGGTTGTTAATCGATGGTAAATGGATATGAGGATATGAAAGACCATTATCTCTTTGTGTTTTTTAAAAGACAAGCAGGATTTTGTTGCCTCTCTACATTTAATTTTTAAAGAGCCCGACTTAGACTTTGACTTGCCTCTACCTTCCTTGGGCACCTTCTAGGTTTTGTCAAGTTTTGGGTTATCAGTTTAATGATTATGGAAGTTTAAAGACACGAGCTCCCTTGTTTCAAAACCCATCCTCTTGGTCGAATCTCTGTGTGTTCTTTCTATGATGAATTCGTTTGAATAGAGAAGAAAAACAAATATGGTTCCTACCGCCTGCGAGCTGTCCTTCTATTCGATTATGGTCTCTTTTAATGTGTTTAATCCTAGCATGATCATGATTGCAGTTAAAGACAAGAAGACGCCTATGTGAATGATTGTTTCACCAATCCCGATCATGGTTCTGTCAAAGTTTAACAGAGATCCATGTGTGTCATTTAGTTATGTTCTCTTCATACATCTTATGGGAATCATCGTGCAGACTATCATTTGTTTTAAAAATAAGTCTATACATTTTAATTCACATAGAGATCAAGCTCGGGATTATGTTTTGGGGTTGACTGTTGTTGTCAATTCAAGATTGTGTCAATTATATGATAGAGACCTGTGTATATGATTGGTTCCTCACGCATGCTCTTAAGTATGTCCATGATTTAAAAGGAACCTATGGGTAAATAAACCAGGCCTCATTTTTGTTAAAGGACAATGACTGTTGATTGTTATCTTGGGTCTATTATTGATTACCAAGGATAAATGTTGGGCATAGATAACAAAGATTGTTGTGCATGTTTTTTTTGTTTTAAAAGGGAAAGAGATCAACATTAGAGCATGTAGTACTGTGGAATTGGAAATTTTTCATAGTCACTATAGAAATGCAGAGACTATCATAAATTAAGGATTGATGGGAAATTAAATTGTTTATTGAGACAACAAGTAGTTTGTATGAAATTGAGGAACAATGAATGTTTTGGTCTTGGAATTGGATGCTTTTTGGATTAAATTTGAAGCAGAGTTATGATAGTTGATTGATTTAATTTATTTTATGAACAATATCCATCTAATTCCCTCTCATTTTCTCACTTTTTTTCTCTTTATAAATCCCCTCACGATCCCAAATTCATTTTGCACGCCCTATTCACTAAAATTAAATTAAAACTCTGTATGGCAACGATAAAAAAAATAAAAATAAATAACACAGAGATAGATGACAACTGATATGTTTTGATATTGTTGCACAGTTAGTTGTTTAATGAATTGTTGAGCAGTAATCATGTTCTTACTCCTTGTCATGATATCACTTTTTCTCTCAATATAAAAATCCCCTCAGATATCCCTGAACCCTATTTCACCCCCTGCTCATTTGATAATTATTAAATAAATTTTATGGATTGGATTGCATGGGTCTGATGTGATTACTGATCCAAACTTTGTTTCATATTAAGAGATTGTCATGTATGGTATGTTTAAAGAGCTAGTTGCTAATAATTGTTGCATACAGGATGGGATTCTTTAGTAGAGGAATTCATGGTCGAAATAATAGGGGCAGAGGAAACTGGAACAGAGGGCCGAGAAGGTCCAGATTCTCAATACATTTTGATGTCGATCCTCAAGAGTTAAACCAACTCTTTCAAGTTGGATTTTTCAATTGGATTGGACAAGGGATAGTCCAACCTAGGCTAGAGAGGCCTCCCTTCCAGCCCCAACATGTCCTTGGTATCCCTGTGCCCCCTCATGTTTATTTGCAACCTGAAGTTCCTGGGAATGACAGATGGCAGGAGATTGTTAACCTAGCAATCTCCCACCATCGTGGTTGGCCAGTCTCTACCTCCGCCTCCTCCACCTGTTAACCCAAATGTTCAGATTGCCCATGCACACTCACCTATACAGTCCTCCCATGCAAGAAAAAGACTCAAAACCGAATCCCACCATATGAATGACAAAGGAAAAGATGTTGTTGCCCCCTCCTCTCCTTCAAGTGACTTAGCCAAGTCAATATCATCTCGTACGCACTTGAAAGATGATTGTTCCCATGTCATCAGTGAGATCAAGCTTCAAGGCTCTACGCAACCTAAGGCTAATTCAGGGAAGTTAAAAGGGGATAGAAACAACAAAGGAAAAATTGCCTCTCAAAGTGGCAAATACAGTTTTTGATTATGTTTTATTATTGATTTATTGAGGACAATGGACTGCTGAAAGTTTTGGACATCAAACTATTTTTGGATATTGTGGATATTTACATGTTTGATATAATTTGAAATATCACTAATATTTAAATTTCAAATTGTGAATATGATTATGGGAGCCACAAGGAGGGATGTGTTTGATTGATTGTCTATTATGTTTATTTTTGTTAAGAAATTAAAGGGAGTCACAAGGGGCCCCACCTACTAGTGATTATTTAATAAAAAGACCCTTTATTATTATTATTAATATTAATTCTTCCCCTAAACTAAAAGTTAGTTGAGTTTTAGTTAACTTGACTAAATGAGGTAGTTGAACCACTTCAACTAATTTGGAATGCATAAAAGCCAAATGAGAAGGAAGAACAAGGGGAGAATAGAAGTAGAAATCATACTAAGGTTTGCTCTTGAGTTTTATTGAGATAGTTCAGTTTCCATTCATTCTTCAATTCATTAAAATCCTAATTCTCTTTTATGACAACGGGATCCTATTGTAGACAACAAGGTTCAAAGTTGAACCATATCATTCAGATGCTTGTTTCAGAGGTGTTGATCTATCTTTGATAGTTTGTGTAAACTTGTATGTTTATGAATTAAATTTCATGACTGATAAAGGATATTGTGCAGAGTCAAGTGGGCAGCAGTCTGTGGCAAGTTGTTCCAAATTTTAAAGTTCAGTTTTTTCTTCTTGTCAGAGTCCTTTTGTATGGTTTTCATCGGGGATATCTAAGTTTGACCTTGGTCCATGCCCCCACAGGGATTTTGTAAAGAGAACGATTCTTTTGATTTCTTGGAATGAAATAAAGAGATTGNCCCTAAACTAAAAGTTAGTTGAGTTTTAGTTAACTTGACTAAATGAGGTAGTTGAACCACTTCAACTAATTTGGAATGCATAAAAGCCAAATGAGAAGGAAGAACAAGGGGAGAATAGAAGTAGAAATCATACTAAGGTTTGCTCTTGAGTTTTATTGAGATAGTTCAGTTTCCATTCATTCTTCAATTCATTAAAATCCTAATTCTCTTTTATGACAACGGGATCCTATTGTAGACAACAAGGTTCAAAGTTGAACCATATCATTCAGATGCTTGTTTCAGAGGTGTTGATCTATCTTTGATAGTTTGTGTAAACTTGTATGTTTATGAATTAAATTTCATGACTGATAAAGGATATTGTGCAGAGTCAAGTGGGCAGCAGTCTGTGGCAAGTTGTTCCAAATTTTAAAGTTCAGTTTTTTCTTCTTGTCAGAGTCCTTTTGTATGGTTTTCATCGGGGATATCTAAGTTTGACCTTGGTCCATGCCCCCACAGGGATTTTGTAAAGAGAACGATTCTTTTGATTTCTTGGAATGAAATAAAGAGATTGCTATTCTGTCTCATCTATGTTAATATGTGACTTGGTATTTTTTCTTTTGATCTCCACATTTACTTTTGCAATCTGATATATTGAGAAAATTGTATAAAAATGTTATATTTTGCAACAATATTTTATTCAAAAAAGCAGCCTAAGCCCTTGTAATTAATACTTGTGGATTGGGAAACACTTTTTGAGGCTATAAACATAGGATAACATTCCCGACTATCTTGCCTTAGCCAAGCGAGATTCGAAACTGCTTGAGCAAGATAAATTCATATTGTTTCCTCAACATGATGTCACTTTATTGTTGGAAAGCTATCGACTCTCCAAAGCTAGCTCCGTCCCCTACTCTTCTGACCGCATTTGATGGTTTTTACTTTCGGTCTCATAGGATACTTTACTCCTTCCCCATACAGTTGGGAGGAAAACCAATGTACGTTGAGGTGGAAGTGGTCGACACTCTGTTTGACTACACCTATTCTTAGGTCGTGGTTGGACTTATTCCATGACTACTATTGTATCTTCGATTTTTTGAGTTATTTGTTTTCCTCGTGAAGGAAAAATCGTGACGATCGACCAATTGTCTTTTATTCATTCAGACTTAGCCGCGTGTCCTGGATTTAACATCCTTTTAATACACATTTCCCAAGCGATGAAAAAATGTATTTGCATTGGAATGTATTATTCATTGATGGGAAATTTTAATATCCCAATGCCAATCTTGTACATCATCTCCACTCCAACTAGCTCGATCTCACCAACTTCACCAGTTCCGGTGTCCCAAGTACACCATTTTCGAATGACGTACTTGGAAGATCCCTGGATTCTACTCTCTCCGTATAGTTCGATAGAAGGGCTCAAACATGCAAGAATGACAAGTTCGTTGTCTCCAGTGAGTATTTCCTATCAGGATATCTAGGAGGCCATGGTAGACTCAGATCCAACTCCTCTTCAGACATAGTATATTGATGATCTTCTGATGCCACTTTGGGCGGCTAACTCTTCCCATTCTCCTTATTGTCTTGAGATGGTATTTCCCTCTGATGAGGCTATTTTAGAGGCAATGATTGGTCTGGAGAAGCCTTGTGATAATTTGCATCATCAATCATATTTGATTCTGGAAATAGATCGCATCAAAAGAGGAGAGTGTTGCACATCAAAATTACTCACTTCAATGATGACCTATTGTTGTCATTACAAGTGTCTCAAGTGTCGCACTTTGGCCACAAATGTCACAAGTGTCACAAATATCATACTTTCATCTTGCCTATGTCGTGTCTCGAACGACATCACATGAACACTTGAAGACATCCTAAGACACTGGTTAAAAGAAGGAGATGTCATTTGACGAAGAGTACAAAGCTTTTGACTTGAGAAAGACCACTTGAAAATCACTTTTGAAGGGCAACGCTGCCCTACCCACTAGTAGGGAGCGCTAACACTCCTTCCCCTCCTTTGGGGGAGCATTGCAACGCTCTATGCACCATTCTAGGGGAGTGTTGTGATGTTGAGGAAATCAGGGGAATATCGTCCTTATCTCTGAAGTTAGTTTGATTCGAATCTGAGGTCAAGGATGGATCTTAGGGAGGATCCACAACTGATGGAGAAAGATCCTCAACCTATCCCAAGAATCTCTAAGGTGGTTAGGCCTCTCCAAGCCTATATAAGGAGGCCTCCTCATGGTGAAAGAAGAGATACATTGAAGACATCAAACTTATGATCTCATAAGGGATAATTATCAGTGAAATAATAGTCATTTTGATTATTTGGGCAAGGGGCTAGACAAGGAGAGATGGAAGAGGCTGTTGCGGCTTCATCAATGGTTTGTAAGTATCTCTTTTGAGTTCTCATTAATACATGTGCTTGGTTTGTTTCCTTCAAGATTGTGTATACCGACATGAACTTGTCTTTAATGGATAGATCTAGTTTCAAACTAATCATGGTAGAATAGGAAGCATGCTTTGTCTTTGATTGGATTGCAGGACTTGTTGAAGAGCTTGGGGATCAGAGCTCAACTTGGACTGGGCGAGGAAAAACATTGTAAAAAGGTACATCTTATTCATCTTCTCTATATATTATCTTAGCTAGGTTTAAAGGGATGTCAGTGATCAAAGTTAGCACCTTTCTGTCTTGGTCTTAGAGGTATAGGATCCAAGAGGGAATTCACCTGTCCTTAGGGGAATTTTCCTGTAACATAAATTGGCGACTCCACTGGGGAATGAAATTGATTTGTATTTCCTTGGTTTTTCCCTACCCTTTTCCCACATTTTAGATCAATTTTACTATTTTTTCATCATCCATTAGTCTTCTCCTACCTTCACTAGCAATTTCACCAATTTTTATGCATTCTAGGTGATTTTTTTGCATTTTTTTGGCTCTTTTTCTGAGATTTTGGGAGGACTAGCGCCCCCCACTAGGCCATACCAGAGTGATGATATATGGACAGGGATCCCCTACAATTTTTTAGGGAGCATTGCAACACTCTGTACCCTTGAGACATGGAACGCTAGTCTCTTTTTTGCGAGTTTCTGCCTTCTTCTGCTCAGTCTTTTGCAGCCTGTTTTGCAGAGGTCTTTATCCAGAGTCTGTGGTTGGTTTGTGAAGTTGTTTGGATTGGTTTTTTATGCTTATCACTCCCTATTGTCTTCATTGGAGCTGGAAACCTTTTTCATAAATGTGAAATTTCCTTTTCTAGCTGCTTGTTTTGTCGGGACAATTTTGAGTGATTTCTCTTTCTCCCTGTCTTTTCTTGGATTCTTCTTTGCATTTTATTGTGTTCCTTGAATGCTTGATTGGTTGTAGAATCCTTTATTGTGTTCTTGTTAGAACAATTTTCTACTTGTTTTATTTCATACCTCATTGCCTTGAGTGCATGCTTTGTTTGTAGCCTTTTTGCTTCGTGTCTTTGGCATCTGCATAGGATTGTCTCTCCTGATTGAAAGTAGTAGAGAATCAAAGGATTTGTATTTACTTTATTTATGCATTAGAATCAAACAAATAATATAGATGCATTCTTCATTTTGGGTAGTGAAACTAGTTTTCATTTGAAGTAGCGAAATTGTATTGGTGTACAGTCTCTTTGACTCATTTCTTGAAGATCTTGACATTGATGAGTTTGATCAAATTTTTGGGAAATTATGCATTTGGGAATGATAAAAGTTTTCTCCTTCTCGTAATATAGCTTTCATCAAAGTGAAATATTTGCATTCTCATTTATTTTCATTGTTTAGAGTCGGTCAAAACATCATTTAGTCCACTCCATTTTCCTCTTGAGTAAACACCAGCCTTAAAATCAAGCGCCAAACTAAAATTTATCAGACATTTTTACATTTTTTGTTAGCAAACCTACATTAGCTTAAGGTGTAGTGCTTTGGAATAGGTTGAACGGATAAATTTACAAAGCTGTCAAACAAACTTAGCATCTTACGATAGGGAGATAAAATCCAATTTTCGTATAAGCTTACTGGGATCCCCCTCTCACACAGGGGTTACGCACGAGGTTGTGTTCGGGAGAGTTACAAAGATTATCCCTCAGTGGTTTAACCATTCATAGTAGTTAGATCATATATTAGGGGTTCTTCTTGAGGTTCAAATGTCTTCATTTGGTCTCGGTGCTTCGTGAAATCCAAATCCGTTCGGGTTCCTTTGGAGTTCTACCGGTCCACTTGTCCTCAGTTCTCTTGAAGGATTTCAGACTTGTTATCCTGCCCATATGTTTGAACTGGATTGTCGACTGTACCCGCCCAGGGGCTGCCTGTGATTTGGTGATCTTAGTAGCCATAATCTTCAAGGTCTTACACAAGGTGATGGTGAAGGGAAGTCCCATTGTACCTGGAACAGACGTTGGTCAAACTCACTCAGGCTCCTTGGAGGGTAAATCCACAATTAATGCATGGAAGCTTGCACCAAGCCGTAAGTCCATTAATTAGGTCGCTAACATAACTAATCCACCCACTCTATACCTACCCCTTCCTATATTGATCTCACGACGTTGGATTTCACTACCAACTAGTGGTTTCATTGTGGGAAGTTTTGTTTGATTGTTTGCTTCTTAGATTCATAGCGTGTGTTGTTTTTTTTACTTAGTGGACCTTAGTTCAAGTCAGTGTTAATGGAATCAACTCCTAGGAGTACCAATGGAGGAACCCCTTGTCTCAGGGAACCTTTCACCTTTCCTTCTTTTGGAAACATTGTTCCTCCGTACATTTCCACACTGAGTCTTCCGGGACTCACCATCAGATTATTGGTTTGGTTGTTCCCCACTCTAGTGATCTCGGATCTTCTCAGTGCTTCAGCTGCACCTAATACTTCAGATGTAAGTACACCATCCACACATCAACCTCATGTTGACTTTTTTCCTTCTTCACCCATTAAGTCTCCTTTCCTTTCTCCTTCTTCGCCTAGTGAAAGAAATAAAGCAAGTAGCCAGGTTGATAAGAAGAAGAAGAAACAGAAAGAGAAGAAGAAGAAGAACCCAAAAAGGACCAAGCCTCCAACCATATCAGATGTTGGATCCAAGCAACCAACTACTATTAATCGTACTGGGAGTGTTGATGAGGTCGACAAGATTAAAACGAAGAATCTAAAACCCAAATTCCCTTGCAGTCTTTGTAAGGGTGATCACTTTCTGAGGGATTTCCCTGGTCTTCCCAAGATCTTAGAAATGTGGTCCTCCACATCATTGGCCTCTGCTAGACATGCTGGCGATGCCCCATCAACTAATGACATTAAGGTTGGTAAGAAGAAGACAATTGTCAAATTTCCTTGTATGTTATGTGAAGGTGATCATTATTCTCACGTTTGTCCTCGTATGGACGAGGCTTCTTCTCTTTTGAAAAAGCTTCAACTTCCAACTGGTTATTGTAATATTTCCCCCAATCCATCATTAGTTGATGGAATGGTCAATCCGGTTTCATCCCCGATCAGTCTGGTTGATCAGGTGGTCAATCTAGTTTCATCGTCGGTTGAACCACTAACCAAAGTAGTTGATCCAGTTCCGTCATCGATCAGCCCCACTTTTCATCTGAAAAGTGAAAGCCAAGTGACTGATCCAGTCTCATCGTTGGTCAGTCCCACCCTTCATCTGAAGAGTGAAAACATGGTCAATCCCACTCCTCCTCTAACGAGTGCCAAAGTGGTTTCTCTGGTCTCTTCATCGGTCAGTCTGGTTGATCATGTCGTCAATCTGGTCACGTCCTTAGTTGAAATAATTGACAAAGTGGTTGATTTGGTCCCATCTTCGGTCGATCCCACTCTCCCGTTAGAGAGTGAAACCCAAGAGGTCGATCTGTTTCCACTTGTCGACCCCATTCTCCCCTTGGTGAATGAAACCCAAGCGGTCGATTTGATGTCGTTATCAATCGATCCTACTCTCCCGCTAGAGAGTAAACCCGATTCTGCCCACATTTTTCTCATTGATACAGAATCTACCATGTTGGGGGGCATTCCTCCTTCTCCTACGAAACCCCCTCCAAGTAATGAGGCCATCCTTTTTTATTGGGGTGTGCTAATTGGACCTCGTCTTCCCTCTCAGATTCCTTTCAAGATTACAGTACAGGTTTGTGGTCGGGATGTTCCTCATGCGTTGATATATGAAGGTTCATCCATTAGTATTTTGTCCTCTATTGCTTGGCAAGTTTTGGGTTATCCTCAGCTTGTGTTGATTACCCATACTCTGTTTTCTTTTAATAGAAGAACCAATCACCCTTTAGGGATCCTTCCCTAGTTTCCCGTAACTTTGGGAGGGAAAACTGTCTTTATTGATGTTATGGTAGTAGAGGACCCCTTGGATTTCAATTTACTCCTTGGGAAAGATTATGTCTCTGCCATGAAAGCTATTGTGTCCACTTTTTTTCGTCTGATATATTTCCCTTGCGATGGAATAATTTTGGCTATTGATCAACTTTCATGTGTTGGTCCTGACTTGATTACCAACCCAATGACCTCCCTAAACGGGTCTTATATGCAGTCGGTATCACCCCTTCCATAGGTCAATTATGTGGTGTTGTCTCCCATGACTTCAACTTCCGATGACTTAGATCTGGTAGTTGACATAGTGATCTCTTAGGTAGGGCTATTGGAGCATGATCTCCTTACCCCTATCATGGACCTCGACATGTTTTCCTTCCAGAGTGTTTTTCTTCCATCCAGTGAAGATCTCTTAGAAGCCATGTATGACTTTTGTTCCTTGACATGGTGTCCTTCCAAAGCATTGTCCTCTTGGAAGCCATGATCAAGATGAAATCTTTGAGCATGGTTTTCTGATTTCAAGCTCATTAAAAAATGAAACCAACTGTGAGCATAGTTTCTCTTATCTATGGCAAGATTGTTAAAAAATGAAACAAAGATCTGGGGATTGAACTCGGAACCTTGAACATAGTTTTCCCTTCTCTGTGGAAATCTCGTTAAAAAATGAAACAAAGGTCACAAGCATAGTTTCTCTTCTCTGTGGAAAGCTTGTTAAAAAATGAAACAAAAGCTATGAGCATAGTTTTCCTCTCTGTAGCAAGCTCGTTAAAAAATGGAACAAAAATTTGGGGATTGAACCCGGAGCCTTGAACATAGTTCTTTTTTTGTGTCAAGCTCATTAAAAAATGAAACAATCACCTCTCTGTTCAAGTTGAGTCTTTCACTAGAAATCATAGATATCGAGTCGAGTCTTTAGCTAGATCTCGTAGATAACGAGTCAAGTCTTTCGTTAGGTCTCATATTTGAACCTCCATTTCATCCACCTTGTATCCTTTTTCTCCATCTAGTACAAAAATTGGTGACAACCTCAAAGTCGGTGAATGAATTGAAGCTTGGGGGGGCATGACTCTAGCCTTTGATTACCATCCTGGAGTTAAGCCACTAGATTTTCAAGCTGGGGGCATGACTCTTCTCTGTGGAAAGCTTGTTAAAAAATGAAACAAAAGCTATGAGCATAGTTTTCCTCTCTGTAGCAAGCTCGTTAAAAAATGGAACAAAAATCTGGGGATTGAACCCGGATCCTTGAACATATTTCTTTTTTTGTGTCAAGCTCATTAAAAAATGAAACAATCACCTCTCTGTTCAAGTCGAGTCTTTCACTAGAAATCGTAGATATCGAGTCTAGTCTTTAGCTAGATCTCGTAGATAACGAGTCAAGTCTTTTGTTAGGTCTCATATTTGAACCTCCATTTCATCCACCTTGTATCCTTTTTCTCCATCTAGTACAAAAATTGGTGACAACCTCAAAGTCGGTGAATGAATTGAATCTTGGGGGGGCATGACTCTAGCCTTTGATTATCATCCTGGAGTTAAGCCACTAGATTTTCAAGCTAGGGGCAGAGTACCAACCATCCATGGGTATCCCAACCTTTGGAAATTACGTTGGGAATTTAACAAGCATAGTTTAATTTTGTTTTGAGCTTGTGTAAAAATGAAACCAATAACGAACATGGTTTGTGTTCCTTCTCACGCTCGAAAAAACATGAGAACACATCTGAGTAAACTTTTATCTCTTTTTTAGACTCATAAATGTTATACGAAAAAGGAACCCTCTGGAGTCTCCTTTAATATATTTTCAGACTCTGTAAACATGAAAACATTGTCGAGTGATCTTGCTTCCTTTCCCACTCATTAAAAGGTTTGAAAGGGCGTCTTTTGAGTGATAATTTATCTCTTTTTCGGCCTCGTGATACTAACTTTATGAAAAAGGACAACCCTAGATTCATCTTTAAGTTCTTTTAAGACTCTCTAAACATGAAAAACCACAGATTTTACCTTCTTTGGACTCGTTAAAAATCATACATTGAAGGGCCCATATGGGGCCGAACCCTTACTTCTTCCAGTTCATTAAACAAAGGAAGAGGGACTTATCGAAGGTGAGTTACATCGAGCATGTGTTATCCTCCTCGAGCTCATTAAATAAAAAATAGGTACTCGTCTATCTGAATAGGGGAAAAAATTGAAGGAAGCAAGCCAAGCAGTTTTTGAAAACATCACAGGTCACTCTTACGATCACCCTTGAACACGACACTTTGTCTTTGCATACATTTTAATCCGCTGAACCTCTGCACTGAACCAATCCTCTAAGTCTCTTTACTCCTTTGGGTCACTCAACGAAAGTCACCATATCCATTGCATCATCATGTTTTGGTCCATGTCATGTTTCTGTTGTCATGCCTCAATGTTCAAGGGAAGTAGTTGCCTCAAGAGTCAACCATAAAAAATTTCCCGTTTCAATACCCGTGTCAGTCTGTTCTCATCTGATTCACCACTTTATATATCTATGTTATTTTTTTGTCGTTGATGGGGGATACATCAAGGCCCTCCTTCGACGAGTCTATTCCTATCGACTTCAACACATTATCTAGGAACTAGACTTAGAAACCAGTTAGTACCTTGGGACCTACATGCCTCAATGGCAAGCCTCCTCACTTCTGACAGTGGGTTTACATCATTGACCTCTGATCAGATGATTCCACAAATGTTCGACTTCAGCTCATTTATTCACATTCCCTGGAATGTACTAGGGTACCTTGGGAATCATTGACATCAATGGTGATTTCCCTCGCACTTGTTAACGATTTACCTCATTGACCGGTAATCAAGTGGTTTCTACCATGTTTGACATCAAAAAATCTATTCACATGGCTAGATTTGTACTGCATCAGGATCAAAAAGAAGACCCTGGGTTGAGTGTTCACTCTGATATATACTTTACCCAGGTTGTGACGGAGTTTCTTTTGAGAATATTGATACTATCACATAGATCCACTTTGTATTGTTCGGTGGCTATGTTTTGTCATTTTGTAGATCCACTTTGTATTTTTCGTGGCTACAATCAGTTCATGTCATGGAAGTATAGATCCACATTGTATCTTTGGTGGCTATATCTTTCTTATCAATATGATTATGGATCAGCGGTGTATTTTATGGAGGCCATACATTGAAAGTCTTTATCACTCAAGCATAGGTATTCCTACCTTGGGTTTGAAACATATCTTAACATTTGTCTGATGGTTGTATGCAACTTCTACCAGGTTCTCTGAGTCCATACCCTTGCTTGAAAAATTCTACAAAGTACTTCAGTCATTAGTTTTCGTCTTCTAACTTCGCACTTTGGGGGGCAATCTGTTACACATCAAAATTACTCACTTCAATGATGACCTATTGTCGTCGTTACAAGTGTCGCAAGTGTCTTACTTTGGCCACAAATGTCGCAAGTGTCACAAATATCATACTGTCATCTTGCCTATTTCATGTCTCGAATGACATCACATGAACACTTGAAGACATCCTCAGAGACTGGTTAAAAGAAGGAGATGTGATTTGACAAAGAGTACAAATATTTTTCCTTGAGAAAGACCACTTGAAAATCACTTTTGAAGGGCATTGCTCCCCTACCCACTAGCAAGGAGAACTAATGCTCCTTGCCCTCCTTTAGGGGAGCATTGCAACGCTTTGTGCACCATTCTGGTGGAGCATTGTGCTATTGAGGAAATCATGGGAAGATCCCCCTTATCTCTGAAGTTATTTTGATTCGAATTTGAGGTCAAGGCTGGATTTTAGGGAGGATCCACAACTAACAGAGAAAGATCCTCAACCTATCCCAAGAATCTCTAAGGTGGTTAGGCCTCTCCAAGCCTATATAAGGAGGCCTCCTCATGGTGAAAGAAGAGAGACATTGAAGACATCAAACTTGTGATATCATAAGGGAGAATTATCAGCGAAAGCATAGTCATTTTGATTATTTGGGAAAGGGGATAGACAAGGAGAGCTAGAAGAGGTTGTTGCGGCTTCATCAATGGTTTGTAAGTATCTCTTTTGAGTTCTCATTAATACATGTGCTTGGCCCATTTCCTTCAAGATTGTGTATACCTACATGAACTTGTCTTTAATGGATAGATCTAGTTTCAAACTAATCATGGTAGAATAGGAAGCATGCTTTGTCTTTGATTGGATTGCAGGACTTGTTGAAGAGCTTGGGGATCAGAGCTCAACTTGGACTGGGCGAGGACAAACATCGTAAAAAGGTACATCTTATTCCTCTTCTCTATATATTATCTTAGCTAGGTTTAAAGAGATGTCAGTGATCAAAGTTAGCACCTTTCTGTCTTGGTATTAGAGGTCTAGGATCCAAGAGGGAATTCACCTATCCAGAGGGGGATTTTCCTGTAACAGAGAGTTCCATGTCCACATCAATGATAATGTTGAAAAAACCATGAACCCTTTAGTAAAGCATCGTGTTTATGTTGAAGGAACGGTGGCCAATGTTTTAGAAACAATACCTATCAACATATCGAATGATCTCAATGTTGTGGAAAATGTGCTCATCAGTGCAGATTGTTCTCCTGGCGATATTTGTGACTATACCATCTTTTTAAGGAATTTTGTGACATTTTCTCTTGGTCATACAAGGAGATGCCAGGAATAAACCCTCGGATTTTCGAACACAAAAAAAGACTTATCTTAATGCTAAGCTTGTTTGGCAAAAGTTGAGGTCGGTTAAAGGCTGAGGTAGAGAATCTCCTCAAAGAGGGTTTCATCTATCTGGTTCCACTCACAGAATGGGTTTCGAACCCTGTTCTGGTTGACAAAAAGAAAGGGACCATTCATGTATGTATGGTTTTTAGGGATTTGAATAAGGCTTGTCCAAAGGAAAACTTCCCAACACCGTTTATTGGTAAAATTATCAATGAATGTGAGGGAAATGAGATATTATCCTTTATGGACATATTATATGGCTACAATCAGATCCAAATTAAACTCGAGGATCAACATAAACTGCATTTATTTTTCCTTTGGGAACTTTTGCATACCGAAAAATGCATTTTGGTCTTAAAAATGTTGGGGCTACTTTCCAACGGGCCATGTCCTTTACCTTCCATGACATGAAACACATTGTTGAGGCATATTTGGATGATATAGCTATTCATTCTCATTGTAGATTTGATCATTTAGATCACCTTCTACGTGTGTTCCAAAGATGTCGTTATTCTCGAGTTCGTTTGAATCCACACAAATATTTTTTTTTTGTTACTTTGGGGTGTCTCCTTGGATTTATCATGTCAAACAAAGGAATCATGGTGGACACTTTGAAGGTTTAGGCAATAGTTTAGTTTCCTCCCACACACACTATTCGTCAACTTCAAAGTCTAAAAGGAAAAACGAATTTCCTTCATCATTTCAGCACTAATTATGTTGAGATCAATAAGGGTTTCATGTGTTTGTTGAAAAAATGGGTCCCTTTCAAATATGATGCTTATGCACAAAGATATTTTGATCCATTTAAAAAGGATTTAATGTCTTCCCCTCTCCTTAGTCCACCCGATTTTACTCGTGACTTCTTGTTGTGCTTGGCGATGTCTGAATTGACCGTGGGTATGGTTTTGGTGCAAGAATATGATGTGATTTTTTAGCACATCATTTATTACCTAATTCGTGGTTTGGTCGATGTTGAGTTGCGATATTCACACATTGAGAAGCTAGCTTTGGTACTCGTCCATGTTATCCAAAGACTCCAGCATTACATTTTTCTCCGTAAAACTATTGTTATTGTGGATGTCAATCCTTTCCAGTATGTCTCAACACATCGTACCATCAGTGAGATATTCAAAAAATGGATTGTGATATTGCAAGAATTTGAATTAGACTTCAAATCGGTAAATTCCAAAAAGTCGTTTGTTTTTGTAGAGTTAATGTCAGATTTTCCTAGAAAAGATAAAGAAGAACCTTTTGAGGACTCTTTTTCAGATGAATCCATCTTCTTGATATCTTTTACTGATCCTTGGTATGGAGACATTCTCATATATCTCCAAAATTTGAATTTCTCCCCGCATTATTCAAGAGATGAGTGATGACACATTTGCCATTAGGCGAAAAACTATATGTGATGACACATTTGCCATTAGGCGAAAAACTATATCATCATTGGTGATACCTTGTATCATTGTGTTGTAGACTCGATTTTACATCATCGTTTGACTCAGGAAGAAGTGGATTTTTTTAAAATGAGTCTCACAAAGGGAGCATGTGGAGGTCATCTCTCCAAGTTGGAAACATCCTTAAAAATATTAGGCTGATTTTTTGGTCAGACGATCTTCAAAGATTATATCAATGGTCAAAAATGTCATCAATGTCAAGTTTTTACCAGAAGATGCACGAAAGCATCCCGCTCCTATTTTTCCACTATCACCATCGCACCCTTTAATAAGTGGGTTTTGATTTCCATGACACCACCCTACATTCAATTAGGGGCATTGTTACATCATTGTGGTCGTCGACACCACAAAGTGGGTGGATGCCATGCCTACTTTTTCAAGCAATGGTGAGATTGTTGCACTTTTTATATTCAATCAGGTGATTTCTCGTCTGGCTGCTATAAAGATGTTGTCACATCATCAGCCACTTAAAAAATGATGTTAGAGCTCACATCAAAATCAAGTTTTAGGCAGGAGCATTCATCTCCATATTACCCGCAAGTGAATGGGAAAGTTGAGTTTGTTAATAAGTCTCTCAAGACCATTCTCCAACATATCGTCAACACGAGTAATTATAATTGGCATATCATGCTCTATCCATATTTATGGGCATATTGAATTGTGGTTAATACTGCTACTAATTTTTCGTCATTCCAACTTGTTCACAGATCGGAGGCAATCTTATTGATTGAAGGTGAAATTCCTTTGCTTAAGATTGTCGTAGAACTTCTTCCTGACTCTTCTGAGTTAGAAGTCCGCCTTGTTCACTTGGAACATCCCAATGTGTAGCATTGAGATGCCACCACTGCAAATGAGGCACATAATAAACGAAGCAAGAGTCAATATGAGACAGTATGCACCCAAGGATCATCTCCCAAGGTGACCTTGTTTTGGTCTATGACTAGGACAAAGCTGCCTTGGGGGCATGTAAGTTCAATTTGTTGTGGCATGGCCCCTTACATTGTGAGACATTCCTTTCAGAAAGGAGCCTATGAGTTGGAGGATTTTGAAGAGAATGAGCTTTCAGAGCCCGTAACCTGATCTATCTTAAGAAGTATTACGCTTGAGCATTTCCACTTAGGTGTTCCTCTTGTTATTTTAGTACATTGTTGTATTTAGTATTAGTGTATTTTTTTTTAGTGGAGCTTGGTTGGAAGATGTCATGGGATTCTTCGATTTTCGTAGGGTTCACTAATGGTTATAATTGTCACACTCAGAACCTTGTTTATACCGCTTGGGTTATATATTCTCCCACATGCCAATTGGTCATTTCAGGAGGTGCTTTGATCCGGATTATTTTCGCCATCAAATGATCGAGATATAATAAAGAAATGCACAGATATCGCAGATATTCACAATATAAAATGTAATTTACAGGAAACCATGTCACGGTTACGTGAATACACAATTGCATAACGAAAGAAATGTACGTAGACTATAAAAATACAAGAAAGACTCGCTAAAATGGTGGGCGCCTTTATCTCCTCGAAGAGATGCGATAGCTACTCGCATTTGTAAGAGAAGATTACAATGAGGCTCAAGGCCTTTAAGCAACAAGGTGAATACCAAACCCTAGACATCCAAAATTCCAACCCTAGGAGATGAAGCTACCAAAGTCATGTGGGCCCTGCTTTGGGTAAGTGAGTACATCAACTTCCTGGTTTTAACTTTTGCATAATGCATCTTCGCTTTTAGGCTGCCCTCGGATAGCTCGCTGGAAAGGTATCATCGAGGAGATTCATTTTAGCTACAATGCCTTTGGATACATCATTAGGAACATCGATATCAAAAACTCTTCATTTGGGCCCTCAAAATGGCCCCTCGAAGTTAAAACCTGCTTAAAATAGTAAATGCCAAAATTGTCAAAAACTATTTCGGTCAATTCGGAAAAGGTGGTGGCCATCGATATCCAATTGTTTCAATCCTCCCTCCTTAGGGAAGCCAATGGTACTACTTCGCTGAGTTCCCTGGGAGAGGGTGCGCTTGTTGAATCTACATCTTAGTGAGCCTCTTTGTCTCTGGTCGGAGACGCTATACCGCCAAATTTGTGGGAAATATGTCAACCGCTGAGGTGGAGGCTATTCAACAAGTCAAGATACGTGAGAGGAAGATTTGCGTATGAATCTTGCACTTTTCTCGCAGCCTTGTCGACCTCAAGCCATGTTGGATAGAAGGTGCTTGGGGCAAGGATGTAGTGGTTGCGGTGCTTGTCCTTTTGTTCTCCTTGAACAAATTGTGAAGAAGTTGAATTTCGCAGTATCTGATACTACCTTGCGACACTTTCTAGGTGGAAATGAGTTGGAATAACACTCTCCGTATTCTCAGAGATGACCCCAAAGTAACAATGAAACTACAAGGTCGTCGAGACTCAAAAAACAACATGGCGCTTCCACATATAAGGACTGGGTCTAAGAGAACATCATACATCCAGCTGGGGCAACATCACATAATACCTCATCCTTGAAGGGTTGATGTCGTGATGACAATTGACACCGTTGGATGACACGGAGAGCTCGGGTTCTTGTCGCCACCCAATGTTGTATGTGGATGCGGTGTAGGTTGTCGAAAATCCCAACCGCTTTGACAACCTTTGTTGAGATGTGAGGTTTTCCGCTTCCGCTATCAACAATAAATGCTGGGTCCCCTTCACCCACATCTCAGGAGTGAAAAGGCACTCCCCTCTCTCGTGATCTCGGTTCTTCCGGGTTCAATTGTTGTGGTCACACAATAGCAAGTAACTGCGGGCTCAATGATCCGTCTCCTTACCGTAAGATTTTCGTAATCGATTCTCTCAATCGGTTTGGCTCCTTGTCTTGATCTCGACCACCAATGACCGTTGAGCGACATTCATTGGTGTTGTGCTAGGGGATTTTGTGGAAATCACACCATTTTTCGGGTGTCCTTCTTTTTCTTCCCATGACCCTCCTTTTCATGTGTCTTAGACTAGTTTTCAGAATATTGTTTGTTAGGGTCGCTTTGTCATACCTCTTTGGTTGTTACAATTTGCACACCGAATTCTCGCTTTGTTCTCGTGCTTAAATTTCTGCTCAATTTTTAACAAATACATCGATAAGCAACACCGAGTGATGAGATGTCCGTAAAACTACTTCACCGATGTATCTGTAGAGCCCCAATGGCATTTCGTGAACCAAATGTCATCTGTGAGTCTTTGATACCCATCTTGGTGCGGAGGCGAAGGTATTGGTGAACTCGAACCGCTGGCCCCTCTCTTGCCACGTAAAGGTGGTCCATCCTGTGTAATCGGGTCCCAGTTTCCAATGGGGTAATATTTTTCTTTTACCGCATCCACAAAAAATCCCAAGTGGGATCGACTCCATATATCTCAGAATCCTATGGGAACTTCTTGTCTCAAAAGTAGTTTCCCACCAATGTTTGAGATGAGGGAGAGCTTTAAGGAGTGCAAGGTTATCTTTCTTTGTTGAAAAATTGTGAATAGAGAAATAACCTTCTAAAGCGTAGTTAACCATTCTAGGGCTTCGCATCTATCTATCCTTCCAAATACGTAAATATCAAAATTAACTTGTACCTTTGAAAGGCGCAGGTGCCTCCAAAGTGGCCATTACTTGATGAAGATGCACCCGATGCTATCGATAGGCATTGAAGGATGTGGGAAAATCATCATTTCGTCCTCCATTACTGAGAGTTGCTCAATGCTAACAAATTGATGATCGCCTCCCTTCCGCCATTTTTATTTTCTTCCACCATTGAGGGTTTCTTGGTGCAAGAGATTGGTTCAAGAGACAAGCTCGAGACCCAACTTGCTTATAATCAGACCTCGCTCTGGGAACATGCATCAAAAAAATTCAAGAGTACCGCCTCGTACCATCGATCCAGACATTTTCTCGGCTGACGTAATGAGATTGAGATATAATAAAGAAATGCACAGATATCGAAATATTCATTAATATAACAGAACAACAAGATGCAAACATAAACATAGATATACAATAATACATGATTTCTATTAATGAAATAAATGTACGAGGTCAGAAAATACGAGTGAAAGACTCGCTAGAATGGTGGCGCCTTTATCTCCGAGAAAAGATGTGGACGGCTACTATGCCTCTAAGAAGATGATTACAATGAGGCTCCCAAGGCCTTTTTACAATAAGAAGGAATGCCAAAAACCTAGACATCCAAAAACCTAACCCTAGAGATGGAAGACCAAAAGTCATGCAGCCCCTGCTTGGGTAAGTGAGTACATCAACTTCCCGTGGTCATAACTTTTGCATACAATCTTCTCGCTTTTGTATGCAGGGATAGCTCGGCTTTAAAGGTATCATCGGTGAGATTCATTTTGGGGCTCAATCATGTCTTTGGATATAATTGAGAACCTCAATCTAGAAAAATCTACCATTTGGGCCCTCAAAATGGCCCTGGAAGTTAAAACCTGCTAAAAATAGTAAATTGCCAAAATTGCCAGAAAACTGTTTTGAGCCATTTGGAAAAGGTGGGTGGCCATCGATATCCACCTGGATCATGCTTGTCTCGACCCATATACTAATAATGTAGTTGAATAAAAAATTATTGTCGAACTATTTCGTGACACCATTGCACATGGCATTAAATCCTTAGAAGTTAGTTTGGATGCTCAATTGGTAGTGTCTTAGCTAAATGGTGAATTTCGTATTCATGACCCTATTCTACGTCATCATTTCCTTCGGGTACGTTTGTTGGAGTGCCATTTTGATTACGTCACTTATGTTCATGTTCCAAGAAATTGCAATTCAGTATGCAATGCATTCACTAACTATGTGTTAGATTGGCACTTATATCATTCACATTAATGAGAAGAAAAAATAATCATACATGTATATAATAAGATCATATCCATGCTGTCATTAAGGAAAAAAGAGTTATATATATATATATATATATCATCATCATCATCATCATCATCATCAAATATTCCATAATCATGATCTCGAGGGTCCAAATATTCCCTCTGCATGTCTCTCATAGCATACTATGACATTGGCTAGATGCTGAAATATTCTCACCCATGCTCGTGGTACCCCAACTACATGTCATTGCATATGCTCTACTAGATCCTCAATCTGTATAATTGGCACGGGCCATACCAATATGTCCAAGTTCCTCTTGACATTATATAACACTCGATCTGCATCTCCCCATGGTTGGTCATCTCGACCATGTCGACCATGCCGAGGGAACCCCTCAGGCCGTCTCAATCCCACATATGCATAATCAAACAATCAAACAATCAAATCATTATATTGATTCACACCAAAAACATTTGCTTGTTTAATCATCTATTGAAATAAAATATAAAACTAAAATAATTTAATTTTTTTTACCAATATTTTCGTAGGCACTGTTAAGAGGAATGGGAATCTCCCAATCATTGTGATAATCTATCAATGCATAGGAATAATCCTCTATTGCAACAACTTGGCATGACCACCAAGAAAAAAATGTGTCATCCCAAGGATCACCCAATTGTCCTCCTCCCTGCCTCGGTAGAACCTCGGTCCATCTCTCCATCGTGCTATATTGCACATAATGTGAATATATATCCTCTCGAGGAATCATCATCAACACTCTCTCACAGAAAAAGGTGTAGAAGAGGCTTCCAAAGCCGAAATTCTTCATCTTTCTTTATTTGCATCCTATTAGCTAGGATTTCATGCACATCAACAACAAGGTGTTCTTGTCATATATAACAATACTCAAGCATTCTACTGCATAGAACATCATGGTTCTTGAATCTTGATGTAATGATTTTGATCTTGCAATCCGAGAAATCTTCAAGACAATAATTTTAAGGCTAAGGATTTCTAATTTTTTTATTGGGAGTTGGCTCCCAACTTTCTCTGTCTCAGCCGAGCAATAAATATAAATGTATTCATTGATAATTAGACCAATGGATCCTTTTCCTTTCAAGTTCAATATTTCACCTCGATGGGATAACCCTATAAGAAGATATGCCCTCGATCTCAATCTTCAAGGATTTCTCATTAATCATGAAATCATTAGCGTTAGGCTCCCAATAATCAATTAGTGTTTCAAGCATCCTTCTTTGGGCCCTAATCCCATTGCATCAGAATAATTTTTAAAATATGCAGCATCAAATGGATTCTTGGGCCTCTGAGTCATCTATGAACTCATTATCTACATCTCCATGCTCTCTTTCCCTCCATTCAATCGCCACCCTACAAAAAATTCAATTTTTTGAGTTAATTTTTTTTATTTTTGAAGTTTATAGAGATGTATGCGACCTCATGTTAAGACAGTCACATACATACATGACTGTCACTAAAAAGGATCACATACATGTTTCCATGTACAGGATCCATGTTGAAGAAGGCCACATATATGGCCGTATAACCTAAAAATCTATTAAAAGCTAAAAAATTCACTAAAATAAAAAAAAATCGGATGAAAATGGAGAGGTAGGAATGGTCTCTTATCTGGTCCAAGCGGTTTTGAATTTCAATCCCTTTGCGTCTCGTACTAGTCCTCAAAAGGTTGAAGGGTAAAAATGCTCCAAATGCACTCCAAAAGGGTAAAAAATCAAATGGTATGGTAAAATGTTAATTTTTACCTATTTTAACCCATTTTCTACTTTTTACATAGTTTTTTTACCCCTTTTAACATTTCTAATGTCCTTTAGACTAATCAAAATGCTCTGGAGATGTTTTGTCATGCATTTTTCCTTGAGAGGTGTCTCTTTATAACATGTGTTGTTACATTTGTTGGCATTTTTTTGACTTCTTCGACATGTATTGTGCTCCTTACTAGCATATAGGGTAGGTTTCATTTCGCTTACACAATGCATTTATCCGTACCAATCACATATTTTCCATAGGGTCAACCCCATTCGTTTACGGCATTATACCTTAAAGTTTCTCTAAAGGTGTCTTTTACGGATGGTAGATCTTACCTCTTCATGGGTGTCCTAATTAGTACCTCACTAGCTATTTTGGCACCAATGTTGCAGTTTTTTCCATAGGCTTGGAAGCCCTATTTAGTCCCACTGTGACTTTGCGTTGAATCTTCATATATTCTTCTCATATTTTGTTGGCCAACTACCCACAGGGCTTCCAAAATTGTTGTGTTGAGTTTTAATTGCATTTCATATTGATCACTTGCGCTTTTTGAGCCTAATGTCAGCTTCAACTTGTTGTTATATAACTATTTGTATATGCATTCTCGAAAATTTACCAACCTTGCAATACTAGCCTTTGCAACTTGACACTTGTTATCCCTGAAGGAAAATTCCCTCGAGCATCCATATCTTGCACATGTTTCCTTGCATGGAGCATAGGTATGTTCCTTGCACATGGAACTGGTCTGCTTGCTCGTGATGCTCATTTCCTCCATTGTACTATAACATTCTTTTATTCCTTTTCAAGCTTTATAATATGAAAAAGACGAAAAAAATAGGATGGGAATGAGTCTTGTTTTTTATATGTCAACTACTTGTGTCGCCCTTTAACAAATCACAATCTTGTGTGTCTTTACCTCAATATTGGGTTTAATATGACTTTAGGAGGCCTTTTTTCTCATTTGTTAGCATAATCTCCTCTAGTTGGTTATTCTTCCAGTCATATGGAGCATTTGTGTGAGCTTCCTCTGTCACAGACATATCCAAGTTCATATTCTATGTTTCCCAAGTCACTTGTTGTGTCGTGTTTCTGTTCAAGGGAAGTCAACCTGTGTAGGCCACTTTGCAAAAATCTTGACTTTCCAAGTCGGCCTTCCCTAGTGTCAAGTTCTTCTTGGTTTCACAAGTATCTTTGTCTCTCACTCATACTGGTATAGAAGGTCATCATTGACTTATTGTTGGCGGGTCTACTCTTATTGACTACGACTCATTGCTCTGAGAGTATGACTTATATTTTCACCCTGAGCCTATTTACATCATTGATAGGTGACCTTATGCTTAGTGGATGACAAATTGTCGTTGGTCATTGACTTAGTAGTTTCCCTTATGTTCGATGTCAACATAAATGATCACACATAGGGATTCGTGTGGTACCTTGGTTTCCATTTGATCCCATTGGTGGATTCCTCTTCTTTGTCAGTAGTCTTCATCATTGGATATTATTCAAAGAGTCTCTAATGTGTGCTATTCCATCTGGTACATGTCAAAGTCGTACCTTGGTTTGGTCCTTTCAATCTTTTCTTCCGAGTTCTTCCAAATATTTCGCCTTCTTCTACTCCTTGTGTTGGATGATGGAGGATGTCTTAATGCCTTCCTTCGAGTGGATCTCTTACTATCATCTCCAACACATATTGCTCTGGGACATGGATCTAGAATCATTTTTAGTACTTTGGGGCTTGCAGTCATCAGTGGCAAGTTCCCTTGCTATTGACAATGGGAATACATCAATGTCCCTTGTCGGTAGATTCTATTAGGTGTTCGAAATCAACTCCTTAATTCACACTTGTTAGATTGTACTAGGTACCTTGATGCCCATTATCATTATTGGTGGGTTGTCTGTGTTTGTTAACAATATACATCAATGACTGGTAATCAAACAATGTCTCACTGTGTTCAACTTCAACACATCTATTTTCATAGTGCAGACTCGTACCATGATGAGTTGATTTGAAGACCCCGGGGCAAGTACAAGCCTCACCTCTTTTGTGCACCTACCCAAGTTGTATTGATTGTACCACCCACTTTGACAATGATACTTGCAGAGGATCAATCTGTTCACTTCATTGACTCCAGATATCCTCTTTTTTCTGAGACATAGCTCCATTGTGTATCCATTCGTGGCTATGATATACATTTGCATGGATCCATTGTGTACTTTTCTCATGGCCATGATTGCTACTTTTATATTACATGGATCCACTATGTACATTTTTCATGGCCATGGACATCATTTATGCTTTCATTACTCATGGATCTGCAATGTACTTGATTTGGTGGCCATGCTTACATCACTCTTGATCATGGCAATGCCCGACTTGGGAAGAGGGTATCTTACTTGTTTCTATTGTAGGTATTGTTCCGGAATTGGTTTTCAACTACTCCTACCCAGGCCACTCCACAATGTTGTGACTATTTTATAATGTGTTTCGACCATTAATTGTTCTTTTGACCTCACACATTAGGGGGCATATGTTATAGAATCATTCGAAACCACATATGCTTATGATGACTCAATGGCATCAACTACATCCCTTTCCTTGCTTGCATGACCTTTTCCACCTTTTCCTCCTCAAAAAAACTTTAAAAAACCCCATTTTGCTTGATGTACATGACTTTCCTTAAAGCAACCCATGTACATACACTGGTTTCCAGTAAACAACCCGTG
>SNQJ01S0117060.1:21270-49031 GCA_010110895.2 Picea sitchensis | reverse complement strand
TTCAGCCTTTGGAGGCGTTATTTTGTATTAGCGGGAGCATTTTGTAGCAACTCATATCTATTGCTTGTACGGACATCTGAGGTTTATGCCAGATCGACCATCTATTGTATTGATCTTACATTGCTCATAATAAAAAGGTTAGATCTTTGCTTGTGCTTCTACATCTTGAATATATTGTGATCTCCATGTGTTGATGAATCTTGTATGCACTTAGTAACTCAATAAATTAGTAGTAGTTAGTGATTCCAAGAACGAATTTGGCTTGGGATCATTACAGATAGATGTTCCTTCAAATTTTAGTTTGACGAGCATGAAGGGAAACAAGATCGCTCGACAATATTTTCAATTTTAGGGAGTCTGAAAAGAGCTTAAATGGGACTCCAAAGAGGCTCCTTTTTGTGTGTAATCTAGATGAGGTCGAAAAGGATAAATAATCTCTCACTGGATGTCAATTTCATAGTTTAAATGAGCTTGAAAGGAAACAAACCATGCTCTAAAGGAGTCCCATGGGTTGAAGTCAAAAAAATCATTTGAGAAAAGTAATGAGGCTTACAACCGAGTCATGATGGGACTAAAAAGGACTCCCAAGCTGACATGAAACTCACAACATGGATGTTGAAATGCAATACAAGGATCTACCTAGGGAATCCATGGAGAGGAAGGCTCTACCACCTAATTACAACACTTCTAAAGTAGCATAGAAGGTTTCGTGTCGCACTTCGGTGGGGTAGACCCTATGGAAAAGTAGAAAATGCCCATAGAATGAAACATACAAGGCGGTGTAAACCTATACTATATGCAAATGGTGAAATCACAACTATGTCGAAGGATTGAATAAGTAGTACCCATCTATAAATAAAAACATACCAAATCCAAAGGATAAAATACATTTAAATGACCAAATGATCACCAAGAAGAACCAAAAAATCCATCAAGAAACAAAAAGGAAGCGTTCGGGGCCAAACCAGGTCAAAACATGGTCAAAAATTCTATAAATAGAGGTAAAAGGGGTCATTTTCACCATTGCACTTTGAAAATTCCCAAAACTAGTCAAAACCCTCTTGCTTCAATTGAACATTTGGAGAGAATCGGTGGATGAAATTGACTCGTTCTTGGGCCAAGTAACTACTCCTCCCCTTTACTTGCAATTCCATTCATTTATTTCAATTTTTAGAAGGATTTGGGGGTTGTATGCTGCAAAATTCTACACAATTGTGTGTGTACGTGCACATTTCACAATTAGTGCGTGTATGTACACAGGATGAGACACTCTCAGCAAGCGTACATACATGACTATTATATAAAAGGGCACATACATGCTCAAAAAATTTAAGAAAAAGAAACACTAACTCCCAAAATAGTTGCATGACTCAGGTATACGAAATGGTTGAGGAAAACATAGAGGTTGTAGTAGCTACACTAAAACAATGTGGAATATGGAAATTCTTCCGTTTTCCCCTTATGAGAGCTCAACCAAGAATTCTGAACCATCTGGTAGAGTATTGGAACCCAAATGCAGGGGCTTTTATGATAGAAGGCCAATCATTAGCACCAACCACTGAAGACATTTACTTCTTGACCGGTCTCTCTAGGAGGGGTGAACTGATAAACTTGGATACTTTCCCTCCTGGGCCATATAACATAGCCCACTATATTGATATGTATTGTGAGGAAGACACAGAGAAGGTGGGCTCTCAAGTTCTGATACAAAAGATCGAAAATATGAGCTTGAGAGTGGTACTATACATGATTGGACGAATGACATGATTCACTACTCTACATAAAGCCTCTCAAGCCCAGATGCATTGTGTAGTGTAGTGTCTGCAATAGGCTATATTTGATTCGAGCACCACTATGCGTACATGAAAATTCAGCTAAAAGAGTGCAAGTTGAGATATAAGAGAAACTTTGGATTCAAGACAGTACTATGTGCATTCTTCTTTGAAAGAGTGTCAGACATGAACCCAAGGGAGGGTGTTTGGGGACACATAGCCTCCTTTCCAGCACTGTGCAGATGGGCTTCTTTGATACCGCGTCAGGGAGGAGGAGGGGTATGCTATTCATATGATGACAAGTTTTTCAACTGGTGGACACGCCAGATTCCCACCATCGAAGACTACTCATATGCAAGTATTATCTTCTTGAGAGACTCGGACATGCCCATACCCCCTGGTAAAGCATGGGGTGATATAGGTATGTACTGAAATTTTTTAATTTTTAACTTTTTAATTTTACAATGTACAAGAAAACATGTTTTTTGGTAAGGTCAAGATACTAACTTAAAACATGTTATGTACATATGTGGGACCAATGCAGCCAACAGACTTCCATCAAAATAGGCATCATCCTTGACAGAAGATCCATCCAGGAGTATCAACATCAGAGTCAGGTCCATCTTCAACAGAGGCTGAGAGAGTACTGAGGCGGGTAGAGAGGAACATCACAACCCTCACCCGTAGCATGCCCATGGAAGAGATTGAGGATCTTCCTCCATCCATGTAGAGTCATGTAGTGGGAGTACCCAGGGCATGCAGATAGTTATTATGGCTTCTGGCCAACACAGTAGTGTATTATACTAGGGCCAATAGTATTAGAGATTAGATTAGTATTGGACATTATGCATGCCAAGGGCACCCATTTTTGTATATCCCATATGTATTGAGGGCTTAAGCCTAGCGATATATACTTGACACTTTTTGAGGCTTTATGGACCACACTTTGTACTGTGACATCAATTTGGACATATTATATATACATCTTTTTTCCTTATGGAGTAAATACATTTTGTACAATTATATTTACATGTGTGTATATGTGTATGCTTTTATATTTATGTGTGTGAAAGATTCCAATATAAAACATGATTTGCCAATGTATAAGTTAATTGATTAGAGCATCGAGGACCATGAATATATGTAATATAATCAAAATAACATTCCAAGAGGCATACCCTAAGGAATTATCAGTGCAAGGTGGGATCGTGGACACAGTATACTCCATTCAACTGTGAAACTACCAGTTGAGCATCTAAATGAACCTAGAGGTGAGAAATACCAAGTGACAAAGAATCATGTAGCAGTTCTATTACAGTGCTATACTTGGTAACATTATTGGTTGCTTCTCCTAGACAAGCACCTCTAGAAGATACTAACTGACCAGTGGACGTGAAGATCACCCAAGATGCAGAAGAAAGCCTCCGGGTGTGTCGGCTAGCACCGTCTACGAACCCAACATATACCTCAGATTCACTTGACATCTGCCACAATGCAAAGACACAATAAACTATAAATCCATAAAACAAAAAGATACTATAGATAAAAATATATACACTATATACAAGAAGTCACACTCAGGTGACCGACCTAAGCCTAATACTTCTTTAAGTAAAGCCCATTTCTAGGGCCAGGCAACACCTTTCCTTCAAAGTCAACCAACTCATAAGTGCCTTTTTCAAAAACTTTACTTATAATAAAAAACCCGAACCACATAGTTTTAAATTTGCCTGCCCCCAAGAGATATTTATCTTGGTCATAGACCAAAACAAGATTGCCTTTGAAGAATATCCTAGGGAGAACTGACCGATCATACTTACACTTGACGCGACGTTTGTGAGCCTCATTAGCTAAGGCTACATCTCGACGTTATTCATCAAGATACTCGAGATAGAAGAGACAATCTTCAAGAGAGGTTGTGTCGGGCAGTAGTTCCACTGCCAACTCAATAGAAGGAACCTGACACTTGATAGGAAAGACCGTCTCCATCCCATAAATTAGTTGGAAAGGAGAGAATCCTGTAGCAGCCTTTACGGAAGTGCGGTATGACCAAAGTGTTGAGTATAACATCAAATTCCAATTCGACTTGGCCGAATTGATTGATCGTTGGAGAGTGGTCTTAAGAAACTTATTGACAGCCTCCACTTGACCATTTTCTTGTGGATAATAGGGTGACAAATGTTCTTGTTTAAATTCTTACTTTGACGTTAACTCTGCCATCATTTTATTTTGGAAGTGACTGCCATGGTCAGTGACAATCTCCTTAGGGATACCAAACTTAGGAATGATTTGTTTGAAAATGAGGAGTTTCTCCATCTCCCCATCATTTCTAAAGGCTGGCATGGCTTCAACTCACTTGGTAAAGTATTCTAGTTCCACAATGATATAACAATTCCCCCTAGCAGAAGTTGGGTGGCATGTAGTGAAATAAATTCCCCACTTAGTGAAGGGACCAACTGCAATAATAGGAAACACAAGAGCAGGGTGTGCCCACATCTTTCGAGAGAAGATATGACACGAATGACACTTATTGACCACTTCTATACAATATTTTATTAACTAGGGAAAGAAGTATTCAACATGAAGGATTTTCTAAGCGGTAGCCATCCCACAAAAGTGATCGCCACATGATCCTGTGTGGCAATCATTTAGCACAATCTCTACCTCCTCATGAGTCAGGAAATGATGGAGAATGCAATCAAGTCCTCGATGATACAAAGTGTCATCGAGGATAAGATAACTTCGTGCTTGATGGTGTATCCTTTGATTCTCATCACAAGAAGTAGAAGGAGGACACTCCAAAGTCTTAATATACACAAGTATATCTCCATACCAAGGGTCAAAAGACGCAATAATAAAGACATCACCATTGATCAATGAATCTTTTGGCATATTTATGCCACTCTCAATTGAAAGTTCCTATATCAACTCTACAAATACCAAACACTTCTTGGAATTCACCAAAAAAAAGTCCAAATCGAATTCTTGAATAGTAACGATCCAATGACTAATATTTCAGTTGATAACCCACCGTGTCAACACATAATGGAAAGGATTAACGACGACCATGACGGTGGTTTTATGAAGTAGAATATAATGACGAAACCTTTGGAAAACATGGACAAATTCCAAAGTCAACTTCTCAAAGTGAGTATAGTTGAGTTCTGGTTCGACTAAGCCTCAGATAAGGTAGTACATAACGTGTTCCTAGAGCACATCATCTTCTTGAACCAAGACCATACCGATGGTAGACTCTGATACAACTAAATATAACAATAAATCCTTTCCATAATTAGGAGGGATAATAAGAGGGGAAGACATCACGAAACTTTTCATCTCTTTGAAAGAGCGTTGAGTCGCTTCATCCAAAAAGAATGGGTTTCTTAAAAAGACACATGAACCCTTTAGTTAGTTCGGCATAGTTGGCAATGAATCTTCGTAAGAAGTTATATTTTCCTTGGAGACTCTGAATATGTGGAACTTTACACAGGGGAGGAAACTAAACTATTTCCTCAACCTTCAGAGGATCAACCATGATCCATTTTTTGGACACGATAAATCCCAATAAACGTCCTGACGTAACACAAAAACTACACTTGTTGGGATTCAAACAAATCTGGTAGTAGCGACACTTCTCAAAGATAAGTCGAAGGTGAGAGGGATGATCATACCTCTTGTGAGAACGTGAAACGAGATCATCAAGATATGCCTCGACTATATGTTTGAGATCGTTAAAGGCGAATGACATGGCCCGCTGAAAGGTAGCTCAATAATTTTTAAGGAAAAAAGGCATTTTCTTATATGAAAATGTACCCCAATGACATATAAAAGAAGTCTTATGTTGATCCTCAGGTTTGATCTAAATTTGATTGTACCTTGAGAAACTATCCATAAAGGAAAAGACTTCACAACCCGCACATTCATTGATAATATCATCAATGAATGGGGTAGGAAAGTTATCTTTCAAGCATGGCTTGTTTAGATCATGAAAATCCATGCACACTCGAATTGTACCTTGATTTTTGTTGACAAGAATAGGATTTGACACCCATTCTGTTAATTGAATAGGGTAGATGAAACCAACCTTGATCAATTTATCTACCTCGACTTTAATAGTCGTTGCCTTTCAAGGGTTAACTGGGAGAAGCTTCTTCTGAATCGACTTAGCGTCGAGATAAGTTCAAATTTTGTGTTCAATGATATGAGGGTAAATGCTTGGAATTTCCTCATAAGACCAGGCAAAAACGTCGTGAAATTCCTTAAATAATTTAGTATACTCTTTAATCTCCTCGAGGGAACAATCCACTTCGATGAAGAAATTTTCAACAATGCCAGGGGTCTTGGATATATCAACTGGAATCATCTCATATATACTTGTCATGTTTCCTTCAACATATAGTCCGTGCATTTCCAAATAATTAATAGGGAAATTGACATCTCCATTCATGGTTGAGGTAAACTCTCTTGCTTCCTCTCTCTTAAGCTCGAGTAAAAAGTAAGATCTATGATGCAGATCATCCCAAGTTCTGTCCAGACTTCTCATTACCTCTAAAATCACCTCATCAAAAGGCAAGAAAAAATCCAAAGGATTGTGTGAAGTAAGAGAGTCTTGAGCCCAAATAGGCTCTAAAACTAGATTTATCTCTTAAGGGGGAGCTGGATCATAGTTGTTCGAGGTTTTTTGAACAATGTTGTACACAAACTCAACTGTGGATAAGGGCATATCCATGCCAAGATGCACTACCCCTTCCATCGAAGCTGATGGGGAAGGTAAAGTCCATGGATCATCGAAATAAGTCATTTGACACAAAGATACTTGGATAATCGCAGCCTTAGGCTGATCAGGGACAACCAAAATCAACTTAACATCATTCGAAGGCAGTGGAAAGTCAAAATTGCCCATCAAAGATGGAAACAATCCAACACCTAGGTTGAAGGTACCTTGATGCAGATTATTAATCATCGGGACTGTGGATGCCCCTTATGAAGGGTCAGGATGAGAGAAAGACAATTGATCAAATGTTACTATCCTACCTTTATGAGGAAAACATGATACCCAAAAAATAGAGGATTCAACAGTTGTTATTGCGTAAGTCCAACTTTGTCCCAATAAGAGGTTGTAGTTAAGAGGAACGTCGACTAATTCGATCTCGATGCACATAGTTTTTCCCTCCAACTGCATGGGGAAGGAGGGGGTTATTCCATGCGATCTAAAAGAACATTCATCAAATGTAGTTAACAATGTAGGAGATGGAGAAAACTCGGGTTGACCAATAGACTTCCAACATGCCAATGAAATAATGCAAGTTGATTCACCCTTGTCTACCACCATGTGAAAAATATTCTGTGTCAATGATTTCGCGAAATAAACCACTACTATCTGGAAGGCGATGTGGTAAGGAAAATGAGGTTTAATGTTGGAAGTGTCAAAGACAATAGATATCGATTTAGCTGGATCAGAATCACCTGAGGCAGAAAATAACACTTTTCTTTGCGAGGGGAAACTCCGGAGGACCTCCAGGGAAGACATCGCACAAGGGGTTTGTGTCAGATATTCAATGATGGAGTAGTTATGGGAAGCCCTTGCATTTGGATTATGAGAAGCTTCCTTAAATGCACCTTTGTGGATGCGAGTCATAGTTTCTCCCATTGTATTTTAAATGTGAAGAGGAGGAAATGGGTTGGAAGATTCTTTTCCATTCTTATCATATTCAGGCATTACGTAATCATGAGCCTTGGTATGAAGATGAGCATCTGATCTCATCATGCACATATTTGCAGCTCCAGTGTTAGCATTAAGTGTGGGGGAAACATGATTGCCCTGAGGTGCATTTGTGGATGAAGAAGGATGCATCAAATTATTCCCATAAGGGAAGGGGTTAGTTAACATAGCAGGTTGTTGTTCTGCCAACAACTTCTGGTCTTCCTCCATCTGAGGGAACTGATGAGTCAGGTGATCATACGTGAAAAGATTACACAGGAAATTAACCTTCTTCTTCTCATTTTTACCCTCACCAACATTGTTAGAAGCCTTTTTATCATTACCCCCCTTACCCTTCTTTCCCTTTCCCTTTATTTTTCCCTCAGGTTGCTGGTTAACTTTGGGGTTTGTCATTTTCAAACTATGTACTTCTGATGTTTGGGTTGTGGGGGTAGCCATACTAGGAGTATGGCTAGCCACAAACTATTTTAGCGATAATTGTTTTAATTTGTTGGACAACTGATCTATGGGATTGATTTTTGTTGAGCCTATGATACCATCGACATGATGCCCAGACTTCGGTTTGGTTTGGTCAAAGGTTGACCTCGATACCTCTGGAATAATCTAGTACAACATCCCATATTGAGAATAAATAAATTCCAGTTGTTGCACCCTCATTATAGCCTCTTCCTTAGAAAATACTCTAGAAGTCACGACATCTTTGGAAATACAAGGTACCAAAGACTTAAGGAACCACTCAAGAAGAAACGCAGGAGGGACCTTTACTTTAATCAAGATCTTTCGATGATGCCATTCTCGAATATGATCAAAGATATGGACATCCTTAGTTTTCTCGAAATTGGATAGCAACTCAGTGTCGTTATTGTATCTTACTGATAACTAGAAATGGTTCAAGAAAACCATTTCCATATCGTTAAAGTAAGAGTATTTCGAGCCATCGAGCTCAATATACAACTTCACAACACCCCCTTTGAGAGTGCATTGGAACAATCGTAACTTAATAGAGTCAACATTTAGCGAGTTGGAGGAGCACCACAAGTGAAACATTGTAACATGATCACCTAGACCTTCACCAGGATTTCCTTAAAATTTTGGTATGTCTGAGGGAAACTTAGTTGGCATATGAGGCTAATGTGGATCGTGACAGATAGGATCATTCAACAACCTTGACAAGTCTGGAAACTGAAGAGTTTCTTGAAAAGGTAACCTGGGTTGTGGCGGAATTAGAGGAAAATATGAACCTGGATTTTGGTTGGCACTAAGTTTCCAGGAAAAGTTTGATTGCTGACCAGGGTTTAGATAGAAACCAGGGTTTCCTTGGCCATTGTAGGGGGCATGTGAACTAGTCTACATCAATGAAGAAATCAAATAATTTGATGACATAAATTGTGTGGGTATGGCTCCCGACATGGTATTCCAAAACCCTTGGTTGAGGTTTCCCCCAGCTGACCCCCCTAGAATAGGAACTGAACCTTTCCCGGGGTTCCACTGAACGTGGAGGGGTTTCCCTCGATCAACATTCCTTGCATGCTTATATAAATCTGCTAGGGATTTCTATGAACTTGAGAGGAAGTAGCTTATGTCATCATTCCTTGTGAAGGAACAAAGCCTTGAATAGGGTTGTATTTATTGAGAAAGGGGTTTCCCCCTAACGAAAACGTGGACGAAGAGAAACAATTATTTTTGAAATCACCAAATAAAGAAAAAGTAATGGACCCAACTGGAGTCATATGGTACTGAGACCCATGAATCCCTCCACTAAACAAACTGGAACTGGCATTAGGCCTAGATGGTTGCTAAAAATCACCTCCAAGCCAGGGGGACAGAGGGGAAATATGGCCCCCACCATAAGGGACTTCATTATATGGAGCCAAGGTGCCCCAAAAGGGTCCTTTCAAGGGAGAATTAGAACTCCCTTCCACCAGACCAATAGTTTATAAATTGGAGTAGGTTAAAGTCGAGCTTATGACGAAACTCGACATCCCATATGAGAAAGGAGCACCAGACGTGTTCTGTATGGTGGAAGTAAGAACAATGGTCTAAGTAATCATAGAGATTGTGCCACTGCCAGAAGATATAGGTGTCTGACTAGCGGTATTCATTGTAGGTGAAGGTGGGGGAGAGGGCATGGCGCTCCCTCCACCTGCGGATGGGATGGGAGTATGAGGACTCCCATTAGAAGTAGCATTGTTCGCTTCCATAGCCAGTCACCTAACGAGATTATGATCAGGAGTAGTCACCTCAAGAGGGACTATTTGAACAAGGATTGGTGTTGAGAGATCAATGATCAAAGGGTTTGCAGGCCTAACAAAACCTTCAGCTTCAAGGTATGAAATTCAAGTTACCTTCGAAACATGAGTGTCTTCTTTAGGGATAGGATCAGGCATAATTTATTGTTGCCTGGTCACTTCAAAAGAACCCTCTTGATCTAACCTTCACCTCAACGGTGACAGTGGTGGCTCCATAGTTATCGAATGTAGTCCCTGAAGCTTGTGCGAATGGCAGAGATGTTGATAATTCACTTTATGAAATGATCAACCAAAAATCTAAGGTAAATCTAGGGAGAATCACATAGAACACACTATTAAGTCCCTAAAGATAAATCAAGCAGATGAGATAACAGAAGGAAGAACATTTACACCAACCAACACTAGAGAAGATTACCGGTGCAAGTGTAGCTCGAACACAGAAACACCCTCCGGGTATACTCTGCAAAGCATGGTCTGAGTACCATGATATACCCCCGCAGTCACCTGTGTGAGTCCCTACAAAAGGAAACTAGGTTTCTAACACGTAGTGAATCACCAGGTGGGTACAGTCGACAATCAGGAAAATCGTATGAGAAGGATAACTATGTCTAAAGAATTTTAAGGGTACGAAAAGAAAATGGTATGGAATATGACTAAGGATCCCAAACAGATTTGAGATCCATGAATATCCGTAGTCAAATGAAGTCAATATAATCCCAAGAAAGACCCTCAAATACAATCCCCACTATGCTTAGTCCAGCTTTGGAGGGGTTATCTCCTCTTCCTTTCCTCATGCAACCTCGTGCTTATCCCTTGTGTTAGAGGGGGCCCTGGATAACTTTTACGACACTGGAATTCAACACTTCCTATCTCAGAATATTAAGTTTATTTAGCGGCCTTGAATAAATTCCTCTCCACACCTAATCAAAGGCCCTAAATCCTAGTCTAATTGGTGTACCCTATAAATGAAAAATTCTAATTGATTTTAACATTAAGCGTTAATTTTAGTGGCTTTATTACTCAAGGGTGCGGTAGTGAAAAGCATGATTTTATTTGAGAGATGGAAGAGAAGACTTAATAAGCTTTTAGAACATTTTTCTTTAAATACAAATGAAAGAAAACTACATCCTACAAATGAAAATTTGGATTTTTAACTTTCAAGGTGCAAACGTTTCAAAATAAAGACCAAGATCCTAATATTCAATCTATCCTAGAATGTTTTTTTGTTCCAAATTCAATGCAACTACTTAAAATTTCAAGGAAGAAGACAAAAGAAAATTTGAGTTGAAAACTCTTTTCATTTCCAAACACAACCTAAGATACTACAACCAAACATAACATGCAAAGTAACAGGCAAGTGCAGTTGAGAAACTTATTTTTTGTTTTTCAAAATGAATACAAGGGAAAGGAATGAGAAAAACGTTTACACTCAACTACAGTTTTATTTATTTATTTTTTATATGCTTATGAAATGAAAACAACAAAATAAATATTTTTATTTTCAAAGCATACCAAGAGAGAAGGGGAACAATCATCTCAGTCAATGCAACATTTCTCTACTCCATCCAAGTAAACTTGGTTTCAATATCTTCCTTGTCATGTTCTTAATGAGAAGTCTCCATTGAATTTTTGGAGTTGGTTTGAGCCTAGTGTTTGAGCCTTGATGATTTGTGTGCCTGCGCATCCGGGCACCACCAGATATCCTATGTTCACGCTTGGTGCACCTGCTCTGCCACATTACCTGACATAGTAAGATGATAGAAGACGTAGGGGTGAAATCCCCCTCTTATAGGAATGCAGTCGCGTGCGAGACATAAAGCTCCAGATTGCGTCGACTGCCCTTCGAACCCTTGTCGCATCTATGGGACCAAATCCTACACAAAGATACTAGATAAGACAGAGGTATGAGCATGGATGCATAATTGTTGCATCCAACATATTATCAAACCTAGGTGTTAGTCACCATTAAATTTTTATTGTGTAAAATCAAGATTTCAGAATCTAGCGGAACGCTAAACTGGTTTGGAATCCTGATAAAGTAGGAAAGGGGATAAATATGGCAGGAAAGGGATAAATATGGCAGGAGCGCTAATCTAATCGGTTCCTAAGTATCGTGGATCGTGAGTTCTCGAGATCAACGACCGAGAACGATTGCGGGGGGAAAAGTTGCACGAGGTTTAATTTCAAAGGGCAGTCCCGTAATTTAAACGTGGTTTTCTCTCAGGGGTACATGGCATCACTAGGTGCATTACAGGACAAAAGGAAGGTTACTTCAAAACCACTTCCTCGTGCCCCCGCAAAATATAAAAGTATAAAGGGACTTTAGTCATTTACTTTATTTGATTATTATTTAAACACTGGACCGTTAGAACCTTGGCACGACCACCATCTTCCACCTGCATCTGAACAATACACTAATTGCATGCCATTTCTGCTCATTTCGAGGTATTTTTCATCATGACCATGAATCCCATCATAACCTCAGTAATGGAACAAGACCCCACAACAAATGAAGAATCCCTAATTGACAGAGATGCAAATGTTTTTGACATCAAAATAACTATTTCCCCTATCTTTGTGTCCAGAAGCAACTTGTCCAATAAAGTAGGAAGAAGTATATTGTTCCTTGAAGCAGTCCAGACCACCATAGTCCCTTATGCTATCGAAATTTCTTTCTCGTTTCCTAAATTTATAGGTTTTTGCACCGAACAATATTCCCATGAAGAAAGAGTCATTGTGAATAAAAAGGGGTCCAAGGTCTTGTGTAGGGTAGAGAGTCTATCAATTCGAGAATCCTTTGGTATACCAAAGTCGTTTTCCACAATTTTTGAACCTTTCAATGAAGAGAAGTTGATTAGGGTGTATAGAGAATGTTCATCAGAGGTCCGAGATCTGTTTTTACAGACAAATGTCAAACCTAAACATTTTTCAGAAAGTCTATCTTTGTCGATGAATGCAAATATAATGGTCATCGAAGTCCAATGGGTCTGTTCTCTATTGATTCAAGTTTTAGGTCTAGACAATGAAAAATATGTGGTTGAAGTCATGCTCGGTTTCCTTTTGAAATTTTTAAAGTCAGAGTCTGGTATGTCAGTCCATATCAACTTTGATCAATTCCTAGCTGATAATATCCATAAACAACTAGTGAATTTTCTCTCCCTGAGACATTTCAAATACTATATCTATCTGTTGAGATTTTTCCTGGAAACCAACAAGAGATAATTTCCTGAAGCATCATTTGTGACAACTGAATGTAAAACGATTACATTACTTATCTTAATAAACAAAGTCATATCCAAAGTTTATAGTTTGATTTTCAATACCAGTCTACCTAGAGTTTTGGATGACATGAGAAGTTATCTACAGCCAAATCCAGAGAACAGAGTGGGAGATTGGGTATTATTTATGCATTCAACAGTAATCTGGGTTTATGGATGTCATGAATACCCTTACCTATTTCCTATTTTATTAACTCCTAGAATATTTTCTCTTGAATTCATCAGGCAGAGAATTATATCTGAAACAAAGCATTTCCTAAAGTTTCATAGAGCCTCCAACCTTAAGTTCCTTTTTTCCATTGGCCCCTTCATTGTCAAATCCACATCATGTTTATCTCAAATTCAAGAAAAGCTCAAAGAGTTTGTTTTTTCATAGTTACATGTGTTAGTGTCAGAAGTCACTCCTGGATTGCTTGCAGGAGTAGAGCCCAACGCCCATCAGTTTTATGTCACGGTTGTTTTAATGGGTGATTGAATGGGTGGAGACTCAAGATGGAATCACTCTAGCTCGGGACCGGGTCTGGTATGTAAAGAACAAAGGAGGTCTTGATCTAACTTCAGTCAGTAGATTGATTGTAAAATGGGCAGGTGGAAGACTTGGTGAGAGGAGTGAGCAAAACTACCTTGGGCAACGGGCCTTTCGGCAGTTTGCAGAAGAAAAACTCTAAGTGCAAGATCCTCTTGGTTCAGAGTTTCGGGTAACTGAAGGGGTGAATTGATTGGATCCTCCAATTCCAAGTCATTCAGTGCTAAGAAAAACACAGAGATTGATTAGAAACAATGCGACTGTTACAGTGATCCAACCTACATCATCCTATAAGAGTCACAACTCGACCGGGTCCTCCAATTTTGAGCTGTTCTAATACAATATGAACAAAGATGTAAAAGAAGCTGACATTCATAAGGCAAGAAGTCTAAAATGTTAATACACAACCAGAATAAACAGTGCTTCGTTAAAGTTTTTACAATTGGGAGCGTTGCTCAACCATCAATAGATTACAAAATACAAAGACTGAGTCTATATACTCAAGAAAATTCACATCACGGAGGCATGCCTAGTCACCCAAATCTTGGTGTCCCTTTAGTCAAACTTGTACTGATATCTTTCTTCAAGCGCCACCTTAACTACGCATGGCTCCTGCAAGGAGGGTAGCTGAGCCATTAAGTGCTGGGCTAGCGTGTGCAGACTTCTCTGTCTAGTCGAGGACTTTGACATGGTTTCTTTGAAAAAATCGGTACACAGGACCTCTTCGAGAAGATCTCTTGCCAGACCCTCCATTCCCCACACTTAATGAATGAAGGGAGGTTTCAACCACCCGTTCTCATCTTCATTTACTCCAAGCGAAAACCAGAATCGCGATCGCATCAGATGGTGCATGGAGATCATGATGTGCCTCTATGTGGCTGGAACCCGATGCCTTTGACCCCTTTTGCATAGCTCTTTATTTCCCGGTGACCACGGGCTATGACCCTGCGTTGATTCCCATAGGCGCTTTTGGCGTTCGCGAATAGGAAGGAGCTAATTCTTGCTTATCATAGTTGCGATGGGCGAAATGCCGAGATGGATCAATTGGGCACCACGCGACCTTCAAAAATCTAATGGTCCTAAACTCACCTAACATTACTGTGGGCCCCAGGTCTTGGACGTTCTCATCACTTCGCACATCAGGGATATGAGGGAGTTGCTTCTTACACTTTGAAATCGCGATGGGCGAAAAGGCGGGGAGCCTAATCGTGCACCAGGTGTCCCCTTTAGATGGACGGTCGAGACTGCTCCTCGATATTGTGGGCCCGCCTTTGGCGCTTTCGACGCTTCGGGGTTTAGGGTTTCAAGATGTACAATGACATAAAACCTTCCCCCTTTGAACTTGCGACTACCGAAAAGCCGACGCGGCTAGATCTCGTGCCACACATCCTTTGGATGGACGGTTGCCATCCTTCCCCGCACATAGTATGGGTGCTATCTATTGCGCTAACCTAGGCACAGCTTCGCTAACCGCGATTTCCCGTTGACTGCCGATCTGCTCTTATAAAAGGATCTGGACCGTCGACAACATAATTTCGCCCGCTTATTTTCCCAGAGACCCGAAAGACGAGATTTTCCCGTGTCACGCTCGAGCGCTTCTTGTGCAACTTGCAGACCTGGATACTCTTGTGTCCGGGACAAGAAATGTTACTAACAACATGGAAGAAGGTATGACCCACACCAAATCATATCCAAGAGGAGACAAATGAACAAACAGGACACATATGAGCATGAACAGGTTGAGGTTTTTTATAAGATGGCAAGTCTATAAGTCTGGGTTGATGTGGAATCAATCTTGCAACCAGTTCAAACACAACAAGTTGAGGAAAACCTGCAACAAATTCAAACACAACAAGCTTCTCATAAGTTGATAATCAAAGTTCCTAAGACAAGTGTTTACAGCAAGAGAAGCAGTTCATAGGCCATGGACATCAGTGACCAACAGACTTCCCCAAAGAAGATGAAAGTTACACAGTCAACAGAGATTGTGGATTTAGAAGAGGAAGAGTCCAGAGACCAAGATAATCTAGATATGGTGGAAAGTAGTACTATAACTATAGAGGTTGAAAAGGAAAGTAAACTCCAAAGTGAAGGTAGCTCAAGAACCTTTAGCAGTAAGAAATACATCTTTGATAGAACATCTAAGTTAGTTTACCAGTCTAGAGAGGACTTGGCAAAACATTATGTTGAGAAGGGAAACACAACTTCGGGTGAGATGAGGGATTTAGTCCCTGAAGTGGAAAATATTTCTCAGCGTAAATGTTCTCTGTTCATAGTAAGGGATGTTGAAAAGAGGACCTTTAACATTGTAATTGCAGATGAAGACAAAGTCTTTGAAATAAAGATAAAATATGATAACATAAGTGTTCCAGACAACGTCAAATTCCATAAGCATAGCAGTGATATGTTGTATTTTGATTACTTGAGTTTAGTCTTGAATAATTCAAAACTATCATCCTATGAAATAAAGTTGGAAGGACAGTTGAGGAAAGAAAAGACATCTAACAGATCTTGGCATATTTATGTTAAGAGGTTGGAGTCTGAAGGTCCCCAAGAGTTGAAATCTTCATTGGATGAGAAGGACAAATTAATTTGAAGTTTGAAGAAGAAATTCAAAATGCCTACTAAAGAGCATCCAAAAAACAACAGAGTTGGTGGTTTTGGAACAGGAAAATGATACTCTTCGTCAAGAGGCACAAAGCTACAAAGATAGGGTGTTGCAACTGGAAAATGAAAGGGTGAAATGGTCACAGGAGAAGACATAATTGATAAACAAGGCTATTGTTTCAGCCCCACTATAGAAATTGGATCAAATACTGAAGGACTTGTCCAGGACATGTCACAAGTTAGCTTGAAATAAGGAGAAATCAAAGGGATGAAAGGAAGCATAGATAAATTGAAGCAGGAATTGCAGGCAAAGGATGAAAGGATAGCTCAATTTCAAAGGGAGAATGAAGTCTTGCAAGAAAGAATAAATAAATTGAAGATAAGGTTAAGAGGAAAAGGTATGTTGCAGGAGGGCAAGCATATCCTCTGGGACTCTATAGTTGTTGAAGCTTCCAAGTTCAGATCATATTTGAATTTCATTAATGATAAAGACAACATATCCATTATAGCCATAAATAGGCGCACTATTGTGAATGAAACTTTATCAAAGAAACCATCAGAGTGGGATTAAAACACCATAAATCTACTCAACTTCGTTCCTACTGTAGACCTTCAGACCATTGGAGTTAAAGAAAGAACTTCATTGATTATCTGGGCCAGGAGGGTTATTGCTAAACATAACCTGTTGAAATCACTTCAAACTAAAGCAACATAGATGGAGCAGAGTGTACAAGAGTTCAAATATTTGTTTGAAGAATTATTTAGAAAAGGTATTCCACCATTTTGGGATGGCAAGGTAAATTTGTATGATCAGGAAGAATACAATGCTCAGTTGAATTAGTGCAGAATGGATCATTCCAAGTTTGAAACGCTGGAGGAAAATCTGAAAGGAGATACTTTAGTTGAGCATCTGATTACAGACTTTGAAATTCTGAATCAGTTCAAAGCAATCAAGCTTGGATTGGAAGTCATGTCATATGATTCTTGCATTGACTTGGAGATTCTGATAAAGGAAATGACATATTATGATATTCCTTTTGACTTGCAATGTAAGGAAATAATCAGGCTCGGTAAGACAAAATGCAGTTTTCCAGGACCCAGTAAATGATATCCAGATGTCAATGAAAGGCAATGAATCACATGAAGAGTCGAGACAGATTCAAAGGGCGAAGAAAGGAATCAAAATGCCAAAAGAGCCAGAATCCAGGTCTTGAAACATTTTCTTTCTTATCATTGTAATCAGTTTCAAAACCGAAACATTTTCTTGCCTATCATTGTAATCGGTTTCAAAACCGAAACATTTATTTCTTATCATTGTAACCGGTTTCAAACCGAATAAACTCAGATTGTATAAATATTAGGAGTTTCAAATGTATTAAGGGTTGGAAGAAGTGCAAGGGCACGATTTTAGCTATTTGGAACTTGAATGTAATTTTCTGAAGTTGAATAGAATGCACATGAACATGTCTTGAAATTTCCACGAAAAGATTCTAATGGTGGTAATCTAAGATTTGTCTTCTTTCTTTGTATGTATTTCCTATGTTCTTGATTTCATTTTCCCCGTCTTCTATTTAAATCAGATAGTTAAAGGCCCATAATTCATCTTGTGATGCTCTTGGCTTAAGCAATTTAAACTTTGTTAATATCTTCCTAACTAAGTCAAAATTCATTTCATTTAATGCTCTGATGTAGTTATATGTTTTTCCTTTCTTCTTGCACTCTGCAAATTACTATTTATAACTCAGATTCATATCCTCATTTAGCCTTTATCCTATGGAGAGTTCTACCTACGAGTCAATGCTTCCATTTGTTTTCAGAATTTTGACTCCATATCCCTAGGTGTCCCTCCCCTTCCTTGCCAACGAAATTATAAAAAATCCTTCAAAGCAACAAAACCTAGCCATTGACTTGTTAAAGAAAACTCATTTGTTAAAGACCAAGTGACAGGAGAGAGCCCTCTCTTAGTTGAGCAGGCTAGTACCCATCTCTAAAGTGGTTTGTAGGTTACCTATGACATTTTTTTTATCAACCGAACAAATTTGTAGAGTGCTAACATTTTGGTGTCGTTGTCGGGGACAAAACTAAATATTTTCCCTGGGAAAAGAATGACTTAAAGCTTCAGATTTGATTCCTGAGGGTGACAGTGAATCAAACACCTTATTGGCTGAAACTAAATTTACCCTGGCAACTCCGTTATAAAGATACCAATAGCATAAATTAGTTTGATAAAGAAATCGTGGCTCCCAAGAGAATTCATACCAGAAGAAATCCAAACCCAGGAGCAATAATCCTTGTGTCTAATCCTAAGAAACTTGTACACAAGATAAAATAAAGGCCAATAAATCGAGTTTTTTATCTCGACATAAATCTATATTTACCCAAATATGGAGTAAAAAGCATTGAAGACCTTTATTTTGATTTGAAATTTAAGCAAACTCTGTTTAGAACTAGATCTGAATCCAATTTGAATGAAATCATCTTTGATGAGAAGAGGTTCCAAGATTTAATTTCAGTTGCCCCTATTAGACCTGTTGTGATTCCTACTTAGAAAAATCAACCACTTCAAGTTCTTCCTGCAGCCATGGCATCTAGGTTTCCCCCCCTTGTACTACCTGCTCAGTTACATGATTTACCTTGGGACTATAATCATAGGATTAAGTTGTATGATGTTGAAGGCAATGTGTCAGCCCAAAAACACTTAGATTGGTTCAATGATTTTGTGGACTTAGAAGAAGTAGATTATGAAGATGAAAAAACGAGATTGTTTGCACAAAGTCTCGTAGGTGAAGTCAGAAAATGGTTTAGAGCTCTTCCAATAGCAAGTATCCTAGATTTTGTAGCCTTTGAAACAAGTTTTATTGCAAAGTGGGGTGAGAATAAAAACCCCCTTTAGTTGTTAACTCAGTACAACAACATGAGAAGGTCACTTGATGAAACAATACAAGAGTTTTCAGCTAGATTTATGAAAGTTTACAACTCAATTCCTACTGAAGTAAAACCTCCTCCTAGAGATGCTCAACTTAGATATGGTGATTGTTTTGACAATGACTTTTCTTTGTTGTTAAAATAAATATCTCAAATTCACTAGATGATATGATGAGTGATGCAATAGAAGTTGAAGTAAATCTAATGGCTTCAGGAAATATCAAATATAATTCTGACCGAGACATAAACAAGGTTCAATATAAGGCACAACCTTCAACTTCACATTCATCAGAAGGGATATTTGAGTTGATGATCAAGACTATGGAGAAACTCATGGAAAGGATGTCCTTAGATAATAAGCCTAACACTAGATAGCAGGGTAATTTTCCACCTAGAAATCAGAGGTGACCAATAGTTCCACAGATCAGACAAAGACACCAGAGGAACCAGGGTGATCAACAAATAAGACCTCCTTTTCAAAACAATTATGTAAATGAAAATTTTGGTGAAACTTTTGAAGGCAATATGCATTGTTGTGATGGTGATGAAACATAGGTTTCTTTAACTAAAGAAGAACATTATCAGTTCATGGATGCAAATGATATATTTACGTAGGAGAATGATGAAAGGTTATCAGTGGAAAAGGAAGACTATTAGAAAGGACTATAGAATGCCATCATGCAATTCCAAAAACAATATAATTTTCAAAGAAAAAAGGTGCCTACAAATCATCCAAAGGGAAATCCTACCAAGGAATCTCAAAATAATACACCTTATTTGAGTTAGCCTAAGAAGGACTTTGTTGCAAAGGGTGCTATGGAGAAAGGAAAGCACAAGGAAGAACCTCCAGAGAAAGTACTTGAAGTAAGAAAGGAAACAGTCATCAAAGAGGTATAAAAAACCTCATCTTCCTTTAACTTTGAAAGTGAGATGGAAAAAATTAAAATATATGTTCCATTCAATGAGTTGATAAAGAATAGTGAATATAGAAATCAAATCATTAATATGCTCAATATGGAAGAAAATTATGATACTTTAAATATACAAGATGATCATCCTACCATTTTGTTTGGCCCACATGTAGAGGAGAGTAGTGATTCTGATGAGGTCCCTCATTTCTATGTTAGTCTGAAGATTCATGATATGACTTTTTATAATGCTATGTTAGATTCAGGAGCATCCCATAATCTAATGCCCAAGGTGGTCATGGACCAATTGGGTCTGGACATTACAAGGCCTTACAAGGATCGTTTCTCCTTTGATTCAAGGAAGGTGAAGTGCTTGGGCCTAATCAAATATACGGTAGTATCTTTGTCTCAAATTCCAGCAAAACAATAGTCATGGATGTGGTGGTTGTTGATATCCCTCCTAAATTTGGCATGTTGTTATCTAGGTCATGGGATGCAAAGATGAAAGGGACTTTGTAAATGGATATGTCATATGCCACTATCCTTGTTTTTGGCCAATATAGGAGGTTGTACTTTCTCAAGTACATGGTCAGTAACAAAGCTCATCCAAACAACCATCTGATTTACTCTGTAGAGACCGAGATTGGTTCTTTCATTTTCTTTAATTATTTGAGTTTTGAATAAGAGGTGCCAAAGACTGATATGACTATGAAAGAAAAACCTAATAAGAAAGCAAAGGAAATTTCAGATCAACAAAACAGTGCAGAAAATGAAATGTGGAATATGAGCTTTGATGGCGCTGTCAGCAGAGAAGGAGAAGGAGCTGGTCTGTGGATTAACCCCCCCAAATTGGGTACAAAAATTTGTTCTTGCAAGCTTTATTTTGATTGCACAAATAACATGGTTGAATATGAGGCATTAGTGTTGGGATTGAAGACTTTGAAAGAAATGGGTGCTAGGAGGATAGTTGTACATGGAGATTCTGAGCTGATTATAAATCAGGTAAAGGGTATATATCAAACAAATCACCCTATATTAAGAGAATATAGGAATATAGTGCTTGATCTTCTCGAAGAATTTTCAGAATATAATCTTTCAGTGATTCCAAGGGGGCATAATCTGATCGCTGATGCCTTGCCTACTTTAGCCTTAGTTTTCAAAATTCCAATTTTTCTTAATAGAAGATATGAGATTAAGGTCAAGCACAAACCAACAGTACCTGATAAAATTAAGTACTAACAAGTTTTCGAATATGACAAACAAGTAGAAATGTTTCTTCAGATGGATGGTGAATTTGCAAATTTGATATTGATCAGGAATATTGTTGTGAAGAAGAAGATGAAGTTGTGTTCACAAATGATGATTATTTCAAGAATCAAGTTGTTGGTAAGGAAATAATGCAGCTGAAAAATAACATCATTCCCAAAGGCCCGGTCCCATTAGAAAAAATATTTGACAATAATGATGTAGCCAGAAGTCCTAAAATTATTGCAAATGATGAAGATATTGAAGATTGCAACATTGGGACTCGGGAAGATCCCAAGATCATCAATCTATGCAAGACACTTAGCCCAGAGGTCAAGCAAAGGTATATCAGTTTAATGAAATAATTTCCTGATGTTTTTGCATGGAGTTATGAATATCTAAAGGTCTATGATACTAAGGTGATTCAACAAGTGATTCCAATCAAGGAGGATCACAAACCTTTCAAGCAAAAATTAAGACGAATTAATCCTTTTCTATTGCCATTGATTGAAAAGGAGATATATAAGTTGTTTTAGGCCAAGATCATAGTGTCTATGATATTTTATAAGTGGGTGGAAAATTTGGTACCTGTCAAGAAGAAAAGTGGAGAGATCAGATTGTGTGTGGACTTTCAGAATCTAAACAAGGTATCTCTCAAGGAAAATTACCCACTTCCCAAGATGGATCACATTCTGCAAAAGGTGGTTGGTTATGAAAATATATCAATGCTGGATGGTCTCTCCAGGTACAACCAAATCACGGTACACCCTGATGATCAAGAGAAGACAACCTTCATGTATGCCAAAATGCCTTTTGGGCTCATGAATGCAGGAGAAACTTTCAAAATGGCTATGGATATAGCCTTTGTTGATGAGAAAGATAAGTTTATTTTTATTTACTTAGATGATATCATTGTATATTTAGTTTCTGATGATGAACATCTTAAACATCGAAGGAGAGATTTTCATAAATGTAGGAAGTTTGGCATCTCATTGAACCCCAAGAAGTCTAATTTTGGCATGGAAGAGGGAAAGTTGCTTGGTCACATTATTTAAAAGGAGGGAATAAAGATATATCCCAACAGAGTTGAAGAAATCCTTAAAATTGGCACACCCAGAAACAAGAAATAAGTACAATCTTTCCTAGGGAAGGTAATTTTTTTGAGAAGGTTCATCCCTAATCTCGCTGAAATCATAAATCATATCACTAACATGCTTAGGAAAGTAAGTGAGATAAAGTGGACTCCTGATGCTAGAAAGTATTTTGAAGATATTAAAGTGGCATTGACCAAAGCCCCAATGCTGGCCAATACAAATTTTGCAAAAGACTTTATATTGTTTTGTTTTGCCTCAGAACACACCATTGTTGGTGTTTTTTTACAAAAAGATAAACAAAAAATTGAGAGGCCTATAGCCTACTATAGTAGGACATTGAGGGATTCCCCACTAAAGTATGATATCATGGAAAAGCATGAATATGCACTGGTCAAGGCCCTAAAGGAGTTTATAATTTATATCTTGCATTCCCATACCGTTACTTATGTTCCCAACAGTTCTGTGAAGGACATTTTGACTCAGCCTGATCCTGAGGGTATAATGGGCAAGTGGATAGTTGTGTTGTTGGAGTATGACCTCGAGATCAAAACTATAAATTTGATCAAGGGGTAGGGACTTGCAAATCTTATGGCACAGTCAAATTGTGAGATTTTAGCAATTAATTGCATTGTTGATTTATCAACAAATTCAGAAGAAGAAAAGGGCCCTCAGGTATCCCAAAAATTCCTTGACTCCCCATGGTATGATGACATTATTTATGTGTTGAGAAATTTGTAGGTTCCTCCTGAATTGAGAAAAACCAAGTCCATGTTTTTAAAGATGAAAGAAACAAAGTTTTACATTCTAAACCAATCTTTATATTGGAAAGATCCTGGTGGGATCTTGTTGAATTTCTTGTTGGAGGAAGAAGTAGAGAAATCCATCAGAGAGTTTCATAAAGGTGATTGTGGAGGGAACCATTATTGGAAAACTAATGTGCAAAAAATATTGAGGGCAAGTTTCTATTGGCCTAGCATTTTTGCTGATGTTTACAAAGAAGTTTCAAGCTGTCATGAATGACAAATTTTTGATGGGAAGAGAAAACTTCATCCTTTTCCTTTGAAGCCTATTTCTGTTGAATCACAATTTAGGCAATGGGGCCTTGATTTCATAAGATAAACTCATCCATAGTCCTTAGCTCAACATAATTGGATACTGATAGCCACATATTACTTCACCAAGTGGATTGAAGCAACCCCCACAAGGCAAGCCACCAATACTGTTATCATTATTTTTTTGGAATTTTTTTTTTTGTTTAGATTTGGTTGTCCAATTAAAATCATTACTGACAATGCAACAACATTCCAGTCCAAAAATATGGAAAACTTTTGTAGTGATTACAATACAACTCTTGTCCATTCCACAACTTATTACCCTTAAGGTAATGGGTTGGTTGAGTCATCCAATATAATTTTAACCAGAATTATCAAGAAACTTTTGCAGGATAATAAGAAATCTTGGCATAAGAATCTTATCTATGCACTATGGGTTGATAGGATCACTACTAAAAGGTCTATTTCCACTTCACCCTTCCAGATTGTGTATATAATAGAGGAAGTTTTTCCTACTTCATTAGGATTTCCATTGATGAGATTGATACAAGAGAAAGATGTTGAACCAGATGCCACTCAAAGGAGGATAAATGAACTAATCAATGTTCAACAAACAAGAGAGAAAGCCTTCAACAACTCTCAGCTACACCAAGACAGGATTAAAAAAGCTTTTGACATTCATACTGAGGAAGATGATTTCAAAGTGGTGGATTTGGTGTTGAAGCGGGATGCCAGGAATGAAGACAGAGGAAAGCATGGAAAATTCGACCATCTATGGCTGGACCTTTCAAAATTGTGGAATACCATGGAAATAATGATTATCTTCTACAGGAACTTAATGGAGATCTTGTTGGTGGGGACCTGTGAATGGAAAGTTTCTTAAACATTATCTCTCTTAAAAGACATTTTCACCTGTTCCATTTCATTGTATATAACCGTTTTTTTTTTTTTTCAGTTGAAGCATTTATAGTCAAATCAATAGAAAATTGAAGCCCAAAGTGAAGGCCCTAAGTTTATACTGAGTATAATTGGAGTTATGTCAAGAAAGTTTCGTGAATAGGTTGTTGATTGATTTAGTTGTGTGGGTGAAATAAATCCCAATGGATAGAAACTTGGTCCGTCGTTCTTTGCTACCTGGCTGGGAGGATAACATCCCCAGTTGGAGCCCATGTTAGTCACCATTAATTTTTTATTGTGCAAAATCAATATTTCAGAATCTAGCTGAACACTAAACCAGTTTGGAAGCCTGGAAAACTAGGAAAGGGGATAAATATGGAAGGAAATAGATAAATATGGTAGGATCTCTAAGTTGATTGGGTCCGAAGTATCGTGGATTATGAGTTCTCGAGATCAATGACCGAGAACAATTTTGGGGGGCGACGTTGCGCGAGGTTTAATTTCTCATGGTGGTCCTGCAATTTAAACCGCGATTTTCTCTCAAGGGTATGTGGCATCACTAGGTGCATTGTGGGATGAAAGGCAGGTTACCTCAAAACTAGTTCCTTGTACCCCCTTAAAATAGAAAAGTATAAAGGGACTTTATTCATTTACTTTATTTTATTATTATTTGAACATTGGACTATTAGAACCTTGGCGCGACCACCGTCTTCCACCTGCAGCTCAACAATACACCAACTACACGCCATTTCTTCTCATTTCCAGGTATTTTTCATAATGACCATGGATCCCATCATAAACTCAGTAACGAAACAAGACCCCACAACAAATGAAGAATCCCTAATTGACAGAGACGCAGATGTTTTTTATGTCAAAATCACTATTTCCCCTATCTCTGTGTCCAAAAGAAACCTGTCTGATAAAGTAGGAAGAAGTATATCGTTCCTTGAAGCATTCTAGGAGACCATAGTCCCATATGCTATCAAAATTGCTTTCTCGTTTCCTGAATTTATAGTTTGGTGCATCGAACAATATTCCCATGAGGAAAGAGTCGTTATGAATAAACAAGGGTTCGAGGTCTTGTGTAGGGTAGAGAGTCTGTCAATTCGAGAGTCCCTCGGTATACCAAAGTATTTTTCCACAATTTATGAACCTTTCAATGAATATAAGTTGATTAGGGTATATAGAGAATGTCCATGAGAGGTTCGAGATATATTTTTACAAACAATTGTCAAACTTGAACATTTTTCAAAAATATTGTCTTTGCCGATAAATGCAAATATAATGGTCATCGAAGTCCAATGGGTCTTCTCCCTATTGAGTCAATTTTTAGGTCTAGACAATGACAAATATGTGGTTGAAGTCATGCTCAGTTTCCTTTTCACATTTTTAAAGTCAGAGTCTGGTATACCAGTTCGTATCAAATTTGATCAATTCCTAGCTGATAATATCCATAAACAGCTAGCGGATTTTTGATCCCTGAGACATTTCAGATACTATACCTATCCGTTGAGAATTTTCTTGGAAACCAACAAGAGAGAATTTATTGAAGCAATATTTTTGTCAACTCAATGTAAAAGGATTACATTACTTATCTTCATCAACAAAGTCATGTCCAAAGTTTATAGTTTTATTTTCAATACCGGCCTACCTAGATTTTTGCATGACATGAGAAGTTATCTACAACAAAATCCAGAGAACAGAGTGGGAGATTGGGTATTATTTATGCATTCAACAATAATCTGGGTTTATGGTTGTCATGAATCCCGTTACCTATTGCATGTTTTCTTAACTCCTAGAATATTTTCTCTTGAATTCATCAGACAGAGAATTATATCTGAAACAAAGCATTTCCTGAAGTTTCACAGAGCCTCCAACCTTAAGTTCCATTTTTTCATTGGCCCCTTCATTGTCAAATTCAAATCATTTTTATCTCAATTTCAAGCAAATCTCAAAGAGTTTGGTTTTGCACATTTACAGGGAAGAAGGTATGATCCACACCAAATCATATCCAAGAGGATATAGATGAAGAAACAGACCCCTTATGAGAATGAACAAGTTGAGGGTTTTGATAAGCTGGAAAATCTAGAAGTTTGTGTTGATGTGGCAGCAATATTGCAACCAAATCAAACACAACAAGTGAAGGCAACCCTGGAACAAATTCAAACACAAAAAGCTCCTCAGAAGTCGATCATCAAAGTTCCTAAGACAAGGTGTTGGCATTCAGAAGTCACCCCTGGATTGCTAGCAGGAGCAGAGCCCGACGCCCATCAGTTTTAATGTCACGGTTTGTTTAAAGGGTGATCAAATGGAGGAAAGACTCAAAACAACACAATCTCAACTCGGAAACTAGACCAGGCATGCATGAACGAGTGAGGTCTTGATAAAATCCAAACAATGAGTCGTAATAAAGGGTGAGTAGGTGGAAGACTTGTACAAGAAGGGTGCAAGATCTATCACAGACATCCGGTTTGCAACAGATGAAGAAGAAATGTATTCGATCACAAAATCCTTTTACATTCAAACACATATACCAGAGAATACAAAGGTGCCACACCAAATCCTTTATCGCAACAAGATTGTTAAGTCCACGTGAATCCTTCACTGTGAGCCCTCTGGCAAAGATGAAACAAAGATGGGAAAGAAAGGAAAATGTTTGTTATAAATCAAGAAATCTCAAACACAGAGGCATAACCAGGAAACCAGAGTATTTGCTGAAATGTTACAGTCGAGAGCTTAGCTCTACCATCGATAGATACAAAAATGGCAAAAATGCCTACATATACTCAAAACAACAACAGCAACAAGAGCGAGAAAATGCATTGAAGGCTTTGCGTCTGCATGGCTTCTGACATTCTACAGCCGCAATCTTTGAATAATCGTGCAACTTGTGGCAGATGCGATAGATCTTCTGACAGTTACATCAGCGAATCGACGTGCTTTTAATTCGTTGTAGGACGTCCCCATTATGGCGAAGATGATGTCTAACCACCCTCAACCGCCTCAATAACTGCTTCTTGGGATTGAGAACAGCCAGGCCAACTCAGCATCTCGGGATAGGGAAGAATTCTCGCACTGCCATCTGGCACAACCGAATAGCTTGAGGGGCGGACACGAGGGCCAGCGCGGAGGACATGGTGTATGGTGGGAGTGGTGGCATAGAGGGGTGACAGAAGGATGATCCATGTCGGAAGGCACCCAGATAGATGGGGGGGAAGACGGGAGAAACAAGCTCGCCTTCGGGTGAGAAACTGATGTGGAAAGGAACGGGACGCGTGGCAGGAAATGAGCGGATGGTGGGAAGAAAGGAGAGCCATGCGGACTAAAGAGGAGAGGTGAATGGATGACAGGTGGCAGCGGGGGAAAGGCGGACGGAAGAATGAAATGACAGAAGGAGGGCCCACACTGGTTAATCATATGGCAGTTAAGGAGAGCGGGGCTGCACGAGCGCCGTTGATCTGGGCATCTCGATCGTGGCCGTCGGAG
>SNQJ01S0117059.1:15771-27761 GCA_010110895.2 Picea sitchensis | reverse complement strand
GGGTTTTTTACCCCACAGCCGCGCATATGCGCTCCAGATATGAAGATGTTCCGCGCGCGCGCGCTCGCGCCCAGTGGGTGCAAAGCGCTTTGTAATTTTTTGGCCATTTTGTATAGTTTTGACCCCCTTTTGCTGTGCTGTGAATTAACCTTGTGCCATGAATGACTGTTTTTCTATGTTTGACGATGCGGAGTTCTTGTCGCCCTGTGCGGACGAAATTTCAGTGATAACAATTATTCTATAGTTCTAAGCTATGTATCCATAGCTTTGGCATTTGTAGCATTCAATATTGTGGGGGGCCATGTAAGAATCTCTTTTTGGAACATTTCTTCCATACGCTCTGCAATCTACAACTTTATGTCCAAAGTTATTTCAATTAAAACAATGATCAAGAAATAAACTTTGATACCTGGGAGCCAATGATCCTCTTTGTGATGTAGTCCTTCTAAATTCATTCCTTAGATGATCATGATATTCTATTCTCTTCAAAATTATTGAAACTCCTAGAGGTAAAGGATCTTCTTGGAAATACTCTTTTTATTCCTTCATTCATCTCCATTGTTGATTGTCGATTTTGTGTTCCTCTGATGGGTTGATCTCCTTCCATTACCTAAATATTCTCCTTTGAATGCTTGGTACTTCTGATGGCTTCTGTATAACTATTTTGTTTTGTCATGGATCTTGAACCCTTCTCAAAATGAATTTTTTTGTATCCTTGATGCATGTCCTTCTTATGAAGTTCCTTTATTAGTGAGACTATCTATGCTTCCAAGTTCTCATTCACTTTCTCCATTTCTTCCAAATGGTTTTTTGAGTGTTTCTTCAATCCTTCTAGATTCTTATACTTGGACCCTTAGATTCATAATCATTTGTTGGACATTTTCAGAGTATATTTGGGATTTTGATAACACTACCTTAGCTTGATTAATTATTCCTTGAGTGACTTGTTTTTCTTCCTTTCTCTTTTTAGCTCGTTTAAAACACTGATTAGTTCTTATTCAAGATCAACTTCAGCATCTTCTTCATCACTTTGAAGGGTTTATTTCTGAGTTTTTGTTTCCATGAAGAGCACTCTTTATGAGTCACTATCACTGTCATCATCTTCATTAGATGAGGATCTATCTTCTTTTGAATAGAATATTTTCTTGAAGACTTTTCTTTTGTTTTCCTTTTTGTTTTCCTTCTGAAATTTATTTTCTTTATTGGGAACATCTTCTTCATCACTTTCATTATTCTTAGAATATGGAAATTTATTAGAAAAATGACCAATTTTACCACAATTAAAACATTTAAAATGAAGCTTACCTTTGTGCTTGCCAACTCCTTTCTTTAACTTCTTTACAAAGTTGTCCATTTCTTCATCTTCCTCTGAATCATCATTGTAGATAAGTCTAACTTTGGATTTTGCTTATTCTTATTTCTCTTCTTGGATGCTTTCAATGTTGATTCCTTATTGGATGGATTGTCATGATATGTTCTCATTTTATAAGTTGTAATAATTCTATGTAACTCGTCCATGCTCAATGTATCCAGATTTGTTATTTCTTTTAGGGATGAAATATGAGGATCAAATTTCATTGGAAGAGACCTTAATATTTTTTGAACAATCAGTCATTCTTTAATTTCTTCTACCAATCATTTAATAGCATTTACTATTTCATCAACTCATAAAATGTAAGTTAAAATATCTTCATCTTCCTTCATCTTTAGTTATTCAAATTTACCTCTATAGGTTTGAAGCTTGGCCTCTTTTAATTTGGAATCTCCTTCATAAATATTTTTAATATTGTCCCAAAGATCCTTCGTAGTATCGCAATGCATAACTTTGACAAATATTGAATCAACCAGACTACCCAAAATAGTACTTTTATCCTTCAAATTGTTTTCACTCAGTTTCTTTTCATCATTATCTATTGGAGGAGTGGTAGGGGTTGTATATCTGTCTACTACTTCTTTTCATATATCAAATCCTCGTTCCTGTAAAAAAAAAAAATCCTCCTTTTATCCCAAAAGTTATAATTATGACCACCAAACATTGGTTCTCCATTCTTAGTACAATCCATGATCTACCTTCCAATGGTTAGATTGATTCTAAAGGAACCTGCTCCGATACCAATTGTTGGAATATTCACCAATACTGAGAGGGGGGTGAATCAATATTGATCACTTTTTACCACTTTTAATCATAACATTTACTTTTCAATGATTCCATTCACTTATGATTGCATTTAAATATATCATAAACATATAACTATAAAAAATGCATCACATCATACACACATACACAGTACACCAATATTTTACATGGAAATCCAAATGGGAGAAAACAACAAAATGGTTTCTTATATATCAAATATTACATTCATAGGAAGCACCAACTTCCAAAGTTCTCTAGAACCAGCTAGAAGTAGGATCCAACCCCATGTTTACAGTCTCCAACCTAAAGGATCTACAACTCCCTGAATTCTCTAGCTCCAACTGGAAGGAGGCTACAACATCCTGATTTCCAGGCTCCAACCTGAAGGAATCTACAACTCCAACTAGAAAGAGGTTACGACCCCCTGATTTATAGGCTACAACTTGAAGTAAGCTCCAACTCCTTATGTTCTTTGGCTCCAACTGGAAGGAGGATATGACCCCTTGATTTATAGGCTCCAACCTGAAGGAAGCGACAACTTCCTGAGTTATTTGTCTCCAAACTGAAGGAGGATACAACCCCATTTCCTTGACCCTCCCTTTCTCCCTTAAATATAAGTGTAGACTCAACCTATCACTGCTTCTATCACTTGTACACCATCATCAACATTTCACTATCATTGTCTATGTCACTATCACTGATACTGTCACTATCTGATGAGTGAGATTGTTGTGGTTGGGATTTTTGGTTTTGATCGGAAAAGCCACAGTGTAGTCAATAGATTGTCGACGTTTTAGATCCTGAAGATGGTTCCTGATCTGGATCCAAAACGTCGACAATATATTGACTACACTGTGGATTTTCCGATCAAAACTGTCACTATCAATGTCATTGTCACTATTATTGTTGTTGTCACCTTCATTGTCACTATCAATTTCACTGATACATCATCATCAACTTGTCACTATCATTGGCTCTGTCACTATCACTGGCTCTGTCACTATCACTGGCTCTGTCACTGTCACTGATGTTGTCATTGTCACTGGTAATGTCACTGATACTGATAGATCTTCATCATCAAAACCATATGCCAATATCACCAAGAACATCTCTCAAAACATATGCCCAACTTCACCAAGATATGCCTCAAACCATGTACCAAGCATCTGCCAAAATATGCATCAAACATGTGCCATTACATCCATCAATCATGTACTAAACATATGCCTCAATAATATTCCATATTACTCATGATATGCCTCAACCATGTACCAAAATATGTACCTAAAACATACACTATATCATCTAGTATGTACCTTAAGTATGTACCAAAAAATCCAATATATATACCTCAACAATATGCATCAAACCATGACCCAAAATCCTCAATTACATGTCTCAAGAATGTACTAAATCACCAAGATACAAACCTCAAAAACACATAGAGAACCATACCTTTCAACATGTGAGCAACCTAGTGCATACCATCACATACCCTCATACCTTCTTCATCTTCAACAACAAGAGAATAACATCTTCATCAAACTTTACCTCAGTCTCACGGAACAAGTTTTTGGGTTAGTCACAAACCCTAACTTTAAATAAGAATAACTTTGTACATATAATGAACAAAGGTCTAAAAATTGTACCAAATATTCTTAAATATCGTCTCTCAAATTCCTCCAAGTTTCACTCCTTGAATCTTCCCTGAAAAGGAGTTATAGCAAAAAATGGCGTGCCTTGCTACATTCTGACCTATTATGGAGAGAGAACTTGTAGAGAATGCCACACGCGGAATATTTAATATCTACTTCTGAAACATTCACACAACATACTACAGATTGTACTCTTTTGAATGCAATTAGTCTCAAATAATTTGGATCCTCTATGAATAATTTATGTCTATTTTTCTTAGAACACCTGTTTGAGACTAGTTTCAAGACTAGTAAAAAACCCTATCTTCCATAGAGTGTATCTCCAANAGATTGTACTCTTTTGAATGCAATTAGTCTCAAATAATTTGGATCCTCTATGAATAATTTATGTCTATTTTTCTTAGAACACCTGTTTGAGACTAGTTTCAAGACTAGTAAAAAACCCTATCTTCCATAGAGTGTATCTCCAAACATACAATGACCCAGAAGATGAAATGTTTACCACAAGTACCTTGATATGCCTTCTCAACAACCTCCAAGTTTTTCTATCTGAATAATTCTAGAAAAAACATTATAGAAAAAATAGTAAGATTATATGTAAATAAAATACCTTAGAACACATCATCACAAGACTTCATCCTCCCTTGGAATTGTTCCCTTCTTCATTTAATATTCCCTTTGAAATTCACCTCGGATATCCTTTGTTACCTCAGATAAAAATCACTTGATTTGATGTTCCAAATGAACTCCTAGGTGCCTTATTTATACTAGATCTGGCACCCTCTTTTTAGGGTCGACTTGACCCAAATAAAATTCAAAATATTTTTTTATGATTATTCCATTGGGGCCGACTTTACCAACAATAACCTTAATATTTATTTTTATATTCATTGTAATGGGGCCAACTTGTAAATTCTTGTATGCAACACTTTTTAAAGGATAACTTGTAACTTTTTTTCGTTATACATGAGGCTTCTTCATTTTCTTTTGGGGATTCATCTTTAACAGGGAAAATATCCTCAACTGTGAGGAACCATGTGACATACCCCCTACCATTGGAAATGGCATGATGAGGAATATCCATCTATGAGGGTTTTGCATGCATGTGTCATGTCCTTAATCATCGTTTTCTTCAAACAACTTCAAGCTTCATGACCACACATGTGGGGCTTCTCAACTAATTGACCACTTAGCCATCTTTCCAAGGTTTCCTTTAGATTTCTTCAAAGTGTCTTCCTGTGAGGCCCATACCAACTATTAATGAGAACCAACTATCCAACACATTGACAGAATTTTATGAACTTTCACAAGGAATTCAATGGTGCACTCTATTTTTTAGTTTGAGAAATGTGTAAAGAGGTCATTGTAAAGAACAATATTTTGAGCATTAATAAAGAGCTCTCAATTGGAAGTGAACCCAAATACATATCCAAAATTGGGTGAACTCCATTAACAAACTTGTGTATGTGATTTTGGTATTTTTTTTCTATTTCACTCAATTAATTGCAATTTGTTTATCATTGAAGTCAATTTGGATAGATAAGTAATTTCACATGTATTTTGCAATTAGTCAAACGATTATTATTATTTCGAATATCAAGTAGATGTGTATGTGTATTAAAGAATAATTAGCATCTTATTATTTTTCGGATCAAGTTGGTATCAGAGCTCGATTTTGACAAGTGGTTGAAAGTGAATGCTTACAAGGTCCAATTCCAAGTGAGGAGAAGGAAAACTTGCAAGTTATAATCTAGAGATTGGTTCAAGAAGCTTTACTCGAAGAAGAGAGATGAATTCACTGAGAAAATTAGGTCCTTATGAATCTGAAGATGATTTATTCAAGGCTTATAATTTAACAAAATCCATGGTAGAAGAAATGTATGAGGGTCAAAAGAAGGCCAAAGAAGAAGATATATCGGAAAAAGTTAAACCGGTTAAAGATGAAGGAGGAGGTGAAGGGGGTGGACCTTGTGAACCATCCTCACCATGTCCATCATCCTCAAGTGAAAATTATTCACATAAGAATAATTCCACTGATAATACTTCTCATGCTCATAATTTTCCTTTATTAAAATTGGATGTTAAGTTCGAATTTCCAATTTATGATGAAGAATTGAATGATGAAAATTTGGACAATTGGATCAAGAATATAGAGGTATATTGCAAGGTGAAAAATATCATGGAATACACTACAAAGATACAATTGGATACTCTTCATATAGGTGGTACAACCTTAATATGGTGGGAGATTAAGAAACAAGTTGATCTTGTTCAACAGAGTACAATAATTTCCTCTTGTGATGAATTTACCGTTGCAATCAGAAAATGATTTTATCAATTGGCTTATGTGAAAACAACAATTATGAAATGGAAACATGTCAGAAAAGGAAAGGGGAAAAATATACAAGCATATATGCAGGAATTTAAAAATAATGCATTATCTTTAGGAATTCCAATATATGCTCAGGAAACTCTTCTAAATTATATTGGTGGCATGCACTCATATATTTGACACACTATCTTGATTTTTAACCCTACTATGATTGATGAAGTATCAATACATTGATTGAATCTATTATCAAAGATCATAGTATCAAAACTAATGTTTCTTTAGTAATCATAAGGAAAATGAAGAGACTTGTGAATGCAAGTAAATATTTTGTTCTCATGATAGTGAAACTGAAAGAAGAACAGATATTCAATGCTTTATTAGGTTGTGATACATATCATAAACAAGAGTTTGTTAAAATAATATCTAATTATGATGAGTTATTTTAGGAACCTACAGGGTTTCCTCCTAAGAGGGAGGTTGAACATGAAATATGTTTGCAGCAGGATACTCCTCTTCTTAACATTGGTATGTATATATCATCAGTACTAGAGAATGCAGAGATCAAGAAGCAATTTTAGGAATTGCTCAATAAAGGAATCATAAGGACAAGTTCCTCTTTGTGTGGATCTCCTTTTGTGTTACTTCCAAAGAAAGATGGCACATGGAGGATGTGTATTGAATTTCGAGCACTGAACAAGATTACCATAAATAATAGATATCCTCTCCCTAGGATTGATGATTTGTTGGATTAGTTAAAGAATGTTGTTTATTTCGCTAAGTTGAAATTGAGAAGTGGTTACCATCAGATCATAATTGTAGAAAGTGGCATATGGAAAATTTCTTTCAAGACAAAATAAGGCTTGTTTGAATGGTTAGTTATGCCATTCGATTTATGCAATGCACCCACAACATTTATTAGGGTAATGAATGATGTGTTCATTCCTTACATAGATGATTTTTTTATCGTCTACTTAGATGATATGATGATCTTTAGTTAAATATGGGAAGATCATATAATGCATGTCAAGAAAGTCTTTGAACTCTTGAAGAAGGAGAATATGTATGTAAATACGTCTAAAGGCGAGTTTGGAAAAAATTCTCTGGTATATTTGGTATATATTGTAGGGAATAGTCAGCTAAAGATAGATCCTACAAAAGTATAAGTTATTGTGAATTGGCCCAAGACAACTACTGCCACATAAGTCAGAAGCTTCTTAGGATCAGTACAATATTGGAGGAAATTCATCGCTAATTTCTCTTTTATAGAAACTCCTATGCATGGGTTAACAAGTGTAAAAAAAGTCTTTCAATGGGGAGGAAAGAAAAAAAAATCCTTCAAGACATTGAAGGAAAATATAAAAACCACACCATTTTTGGATCTGCCAGATATACAAAAAACAATTGACATTCAAATCAATGCAAGCAGATATATTATGGGATAAGTCTTGATGCAACTAGGTCAACCTATATGTTATCATTCTGAGATATTTACTCGGGCCATAATTAACTATCCAAAATATGATAAGGAATTGTATACATTGGTACAAAGTATAAAAAAGTGGAAGCATTAATTAGTGGTAAAAGAGACCATAATTCATAGATATCATCAACCATTACAGTATTTGAAATCACATACCAAGCTACAATAGTCATGACATTTTAGGTGGATGGGTTTCTTACAACAGTTACATTTGGTAATTAAGTATAAGAAAGGTAGTAATAACAAGGTTGCAGATATGTTATCAAGGATGGTGATCAATGCATATAAAGTACTACGGTATAATCCCTTAGCTCATGAATGTTATGTTGAAGAATATTCAAAGGATGAAGATTTTAAAAATTTGTATATGGCTTTGATTCATGGCAGTTGACAGTTAGATTATCATATGCATGAAAATTTGTTATATCATCTTGGAAATATTTGTATACACAGAGATGAAAGAGTAAATGTAATTAGAGAAGCTCATGCATCTCTCATTTCTGGTCATTTTGGGGTTGGTAAAATAGTAGCACAATTGTATAGATATTGTTATTAGCCTCGAATGAATGAGACAGTTTCCAAGTATGTAAAAGGGTGTTTTATGTGTGCCACAAGTAATCCTAGCAACATAAATTTGAGATTATATACACCAGTTCCAACACCTTCTCATCCATGGGAAAGTATCTCCATATATTATGTAGGGGGTTTGTGGATGTCCAAGGCAGGTCATGATTATTTATATGTCATTGTGGATAGATTCAGTAAGATTTGTATTTTAATGCCATGCAAGCAATAGGTCACAACTGAATAGATAACATAGATGTTCTTTGCTAATGTATGGGTTCATTTTGGGGCTGCCTACATCTATTATTTCAAATCAAGAGTCTCACTTTTTGGGAACGTTTTGGTCTCATTTATGGGAGATAATGGACACTAAGCTAAAGAAGAGAACAAATTTTCATCCATAGACAGATGGATAGACAGAGGTGGTAACCATAACAATGGTACATCTACTTTGAGTATATTGAAGCCAACATCCTAAATTATGGGATGAAAAATTACCTTATGTACAACATGCCTATAATCATGCTACGCATTCTTCTACTCATAAAAATCCTTTTGAAGTATGTTTTGGATACTTGTGTAAATCGCCTATGAAATTTGTTTTTGGAGAAGCAATAAAGAAGATGGACAAGATGATGTAGAAAAACATGAAAGATTCATTCAGAGAATCGAGTAAGTACATCAAGAAATACAAGAACAATTGGAGAAAATCCAAGACAAATACAAGGTGAGGCATGATAAACATCAAGGTGATCATTAGTTTCAAGTTAGTGATTAAGTGGGGTTACACATCAACAAAGATAGAATAAAGAGTGAAGGTAAAAATCTCAGGCTAATTTGATATGGTCCATTCAAGAGCTTGGAAAATATTGGTACAAATGCCTTTTGTTTAGATCTAACATCCTACATGCAAATATATTTAGTGGTAAATGTTGAGAATTTGAAACTTTATGAGCCTCCTATGATTATGGATAAAGATGAAAGTATTCAGGTTCTGAAAGTTGATGATTTTGCTACAGAATATTTAGATGAGCTACCGTAAGATGTCATTCTCGATAGAAGAATCATTACTTCACAGGGAGGTGATGTGGAATATCTTTGAGTTGGTCTTAAAGGGGTAAACCCAACTAAATCAAAGTGGATCGAGACCATCAATATGAGGGATATTTACCCTCACTTAGTTTTTGAGTAATAAAAACTTTTTGTGGTCCAAAAGTCTTCCAATGGGGAGGAATGATCCAGGAGGATCCAAGAACCCTCACAGAAGTCCATGAAGATCCAAATTTCTCATAGAGGTCCAGAAGGATTCAGAAATGATAAAAAAATTGACCATCTCAAATTCTCTCTAAAATGGGATCAATGTGTAGAGCTCGACAATAGATTTTCAATGACATAAAAATCACCTCAAATGAAGTTCGTATGCCAAAGTTATGGCTGGTCAAAGTTCCAGTCAAACCAGGAAAAAGTCAAAGGGTAAAAGGTGACACATGTCACCACAGTAAGGGTGACACATAGCATGAATATACATTTGTATTGTGCTGACGTGGAAACACCATGAAACACCACATGGAACACTATACATTCAACCTAGCAGGTGACTCAACATCTGTGCAGTTGAGTGGACCAATTACAATTTGACATGTGGTGGAGATAGACCAATGGGAGGCTGCCATGCGATAGCCTCCCATTGTCCATTCAAGGTTAATTCTTATCAAACATATAGGAATCGACGGGGGTCAAACCCACGACCTCCTATAACCTTATGCTAGCAACCTTTTCCATAATTCCATTGTATTGGTTCTTAACCATATACAATATAATTAATACTTAAGTTTTGATAAAAGTTTATTCAGTGGAAAAAAGGGCCAAGGGATAAATCCCTTGGTCCATGGTTTATCAGAACTTGTTATAACCCATTCTTATATTCACGCGCAGGAGGTTTCAAACTTTGGTTATATACCATAACTATATTCCATATGGTTACAATGAAATGTTATTTATAATGTGGTTGACGAGGTTTAACCCCGCAACCCACTATATAACATTCCAACCTTTTAAGCAATTACGCTAAGGGATATTTTTGTTATGTAATTTCAACAAATCACATTTAATGTATTCCTATAGTTTTGAGAGGTGTTTTATTCCAATACCCTATTTAATGGGTGCGTAGACTGAGAAAAGGACGCACATATGAAAATTATGGGTATTGTCTCAAGGTTCATGCCATAGGTATCAAAACCTTGGGATTTCACCGCAATGCATGCTGAGAGGTTCGTTGATGGAATTTTATGAACTTTATACTCATTTTTCTCAAAATTTCGCAAGGAATGCAATGGTGCACTCTATTTTTGAGTTTGAGAATGATGTAAAGAGGTCATTGTAAAACACAAGCATTTGAGTATTAATAAAGAGGTCTCGATTGGAAGCGGACTCAAAGACATAGCCCAAATTGGGTGAACTCCATTAACAAACTTGTGTATGTGATTTTGGTATTGTTTTTCTATTTCGCTCAGTTAATTGCAAGTTGTTTATCATTAAAGTGAATTTGGATAGATAAGCAATTTCACATGTATTTTTCAATCATTCAAATGATCATTATTATTTTGAAGATCAAGTAGGTGTGTATGTGTATTAAATAATAATTAGCATCTAAGGATTTTTCGGATCAGTTGATTAATAGTGAGGTTATTTTGGAAGCTAAATTTGATAGCTTTACCATTTTCTCTGATGTGGAGGTAAATAAATTGTTGATGGTCAACAACATGGAATCAAACTCATTGTGCAAGGATGAAGTTAGCATCCTATAATGTATCAAGGATGAGTTGTTGTAACACCCCTTTCCTAAACCCATGATTATATGTAATTAATCATAGTTGATGTTTTTCCATGCCATGGCATGTGAACAATGTAAATGTATTATTATTTTCATTAAGATTGCCAACAACTTATTATGGGAGTGAAGCCTTGAGTACTGGCCATGACACCACTAGAGGAAAGAGTGAGGAAACTTACAGAGGGGTCCCTCATGACAAAGATGAAAAAAAAATCCTTACTGATGATATTTGATATTCAGATTATTTTCCTTATCCCTTATTTAAAGGAAAATTATTCAGAGGAAGGACAGTAGTTGGAAAACCAACTACCTGAAATAAATTCAGGTATGGAGATCATGTTAGGATAGTAGAGACTGTCAACTATAGGTACAACAACGTACTAATTCTTCAGATTATATTATTTGAATATTGGGTCAAAGAACCCAACAAAACCGACCTAAACTAAGAGGGCCACGAGCTTGATGTTGGGAAGGCATCGGATAAGCCTCAAAGAGACCTAGGCTAGGTGGGTGTATGGAAAATCTATACCAAGAGTAGAGTGAAGGAGAGTGACCTTCAAATCTTGATAAGAACCTGAGAGAGATTCCCTAGTGGTATCATGTCTTGGCACGGGGGTGGCCATAATGCTAAGAGTGAATGCATTTGAGCCTATGGTTGGGTGGAAAGGAGAACACCCAAAGTTAGTTGGTTGACTATCAACTGTACTAGATAAGTAATTGTGTACCTTGTGTTGTTGAACTATAATTTAAAAATGAATTTTCTTGTGAATGTTTCATGGAAGGGTATGCATTTTTTATGATTATATGGTTTTATTTTACAGTATGGGTATTTGATGTGTTAATTACTAGTCAAAATACCTATTATTAAAATTATACATAAGTCTTGGTATGTCACTGGTGTCATGAGTTTTTACTGTTGTAATTATCCTTGACTATCATAGCTAGGATTGTGCAGATATGTCAATTGTGTGTGTGTGTGTGTGTGTGTG
>SNQJ01S0117059.1:0-15662 GCA_010110895.2 Picea sitchensis | reverse complement strand
GGAAGGTAATTAAGTTTGGTCGAGGAAAAAGGGTGGATTCACGTTGACATCATACTGATGGAGAAATATTACATGTACGATGGGATCGCATGCCAATCTATAATTGGTTGAGACAATGGAGGGTATGTGCTCTCATGGAGATCAAAACCTTGGAAAGCACTTTAATAGGCGGTGAGTTTGTAGGTTGCGGAGAAGGTATGGCTAGTGTAAAGTGTAGGCCATAGACTTAGGAGCATTGAGAGTACGCGAAGATGGGAAGATGAGATGAATGAGTCCACGAGTCCATGAGTCCGCCAACCAGCGAACCCAATAAAATCACCAAATAATCTAAGTTTTTAGTGTTAGAAGAAAGTAAGGGATTTAAATGAGTTTGTGAGTCCATGAGCCCGCATAGATGGAAAACAAAAATGGTTAAGTGTTGATACATATCCAACGGACTTATGAAAGGGAGGTACAAAATTGTACATCTGTGAGTCTGCGTATATGGAAAAATGGTTAAGTGTTGAGTCTTATCGAATGGACTTATGAAGGGGAGGAACATAATTATACATCTGCAAGTCTGTGAAGATGGAAAAATGGTTAAGTGTTGAGACTTCTCAGATGGACTTATGAAGGGGAGGCACAAATTTATGCATCCACGAGTCCATGAGTTTGTGAGTCTGTGAGTCCATGAATGAAAAATAAGCTAAGTGTTGGTGGCGGGCTCATGAAAGCTATGAATATAGACCATAATTTTACAACACCACCACTCGTGAGTCTGTCAATATAGTAAGGTGACTAAGTATGGTAGGATACATAGTCCATGGAAAGGAAAAGTGTATGGTGGATGATGAGACTTGTCAGCAAGGAGGATAGGATGTCATTAGGGATACATATGTCCATTACTAACATGATGATGAGTTGAGTGGGGTCAGAGGTAAGCGATGAAGTGTGGTGGAAAGAGGTTCGAGCAACGATCATTGTATGCCTACATGGAATGAAGTTCCATCGTGGTAGGCTAGGATAGTGCCACGTCAAGACCCAAGTGTCACCACGTCAGTTGGTACAGAAAATGAAACGCCACATGGATGCCACATGATAGTAAGAGATATGTTGTCTATGTAAACCCAAGAACTTTGAGAGGTCATAGATTTCTTTCAGAGCTCAATTCTGAGTGAAATTATTGACCTTGGAAATCTCTTGATGAGCAGAAGAGGATGGAGCTATGATAGAGAAGATTTAAGGTTATTAGAAAAAGAAAAAATTTAATACCCCATCCCTTAAAAATGTACTTAGGGGGACGGTTCTATTACAAATTGGTATTAGAGAAGACTACAACAGTAGGCCTAGATGGGCCATAAATCAGTCCTAGGACTAGTATATCAAGATTTAGATGAGTTTGTTGGAAGGAGTTTCTACCTTTAAAGGATTTTTTATTATCTACATTAACTTTCTGAGGAGAAGAACTACATATTGAAATTATACCTTGGAAACCCTGGCTAAATTACAGCAAGGGGAAATTTTATTGTCCCTCTATCAAATTGATGACTACTCTTACGGGAGTAGGAATATGTCGATAGGTATTGTTGGTAAAACCTGACTCCAAATGGAAGAGGTGGAAGAAATTCTATTATGAAGTTGCCTGAGTCTAGACAAAGGACATGAGCTAGGTTGTTTTGTTGAGTATAATAATGTCTATATGCTAGGGCACACAAAGTGTCTTGTAATTAACATGGATGATTATATAAGGGTTAAAAACCTTATGGAAAATTCCTTGTGTTTAAAGGAAATTGGTATGGTTTGATAGAATTCTATTGGCACAAGGGAAAACCTAGGGTTCATCTCCAAGAGTGCACCAAGAAGTCCTAACTACTGGCCCTTTCGGCTACACATGCAAAGTAGATGCAGTCTCACCCGAAGCAACTATGGAGGGGTTGCAGGACATAAATGTCAACAACCAAATGGAATATCAAGTGGATCCAATACTATAACAATAAAACATGCACATATCACTTATCAGCCTAGATCTATTCCATGCATCTATCATATCTACCATAGAAATGCAATAACAGTATATCAAGGCAAAATAACACAGCATCAATCACACACATAAGACATATATACGTGGTTCACCCTCACTCTAGGGCTACGTCCACAGAACTATGCTTATAATATATTGAGGTAAAGCATATAGTTCTTATCTGTGCTCTTAGCTAGAAGATATTATTTCTTATTCTCCCTTCCTCTCCCCTTCCTGTGAACCTAGCTGCAGGATTTGATCTCCACACCCAGTTGTATATCTTACAATAGCAGAAGGCTTTGACACTTAGCACTTCTCTCTCGTATGATAATAACCACTCACATCAATAATACAACTGGATCAAGACTAGCAATAATGACAACAACCCAAACCATGTCCTATTGACCTTTATTTATACATTACAATAGCTCACCGACATCCTTAGGCCGAAACCTAGGTGTCAAAACCCTAGATACCAAAACCCTAGGTGTTTAAAACCCTAGGCCAACTTGATCCACATTTTCAGGGCTTCGCCAACCTGTCTTTCCTTCCTTCTTGAGCGGTGCTCCAGAGCATCTAACGGTGTCTTTTTCCACTTGCTGAGTCATCCACGGTCCTTCTTCCTTGCTGACCTGTTATCCTCGATCTCCTCATCCAACGGCTTTCTTTCTCGAGCTTCTCTCCATATTTTCTACTCTTTTGCTCGCTTCAACCAATAACAATCATTGTTTCTTTCACACAGTTTGCATTTCACCTTTTCTTCCTTGATCTTCTCTTTCTTCCATAACCAAGGGACAACAGGCCCCCAACACTCACTTGTGACTCGTCCTGAGGAACTTCAGATATGATTCTTCTATTTTACTTTTAATTCAGACTACATAGTGCAAACTTTACTTTATGCTATATGCCTCCTCTCCTTCCTTGTGCAAACTATTTTTTCTGTGTCTAGTACCCAGTTTCAACTACACCTAGTACCTAGACCCTTTTCTTTATGCTTCTACTGAGAGTTGCGAGGAAGTTGGTTGTCAGAGTACAACTTCAGTCGACTCCCATTCACTAATCCTTCCTTCCATTCTCCCTTTAAAGTCTCCAACTGCGCAGCTCCTCCTTCTGTAACATAAGCGACCTCATATGGCCCGAGCCAATGCGTTTTGAACTTCCCAGGATGCTTGATGAACTTACTGTCATATACCAGTACTATATCACCTTATCTAAATGCCTTATTCTTGATGTTCCTGTCATGGTAGGCCTTCTCTCTTTCTTTCTATACCTTCTGATGAAATCCTGCAACAAATCTGTCTTCTTTGAATTCGACCAACTGTGCAAGCCTCTCTTGAACAACGCCAGTGTCATCCATATCTATAAAGGCAGCAATTCTTAGGCTTGGTACCAAATATTCCATTGGAACAACGGCTTCTTGCAAGTGGTTCTATAGGCCCACAATACTTATGGTACTTTTAAATCCTAGACATCCTTGTTAACACTGCAAATCTTTGTCAACGTTGTTTCCAAGATCTTGTTGAATGCTTCAACGATCCTATTTTCTTGTGGATGGTAAGGTGTGCTCTTCTGGTGATGGATTGAAAATTCCTTAGTCAAGGCTTCAACAATCTTATTTATGAAATGTGTGCCTTGATCACTCATAAGAATCTTTGGGCATCCAACATTGGTTATGATGTCATCAAATATGAAGCGTGCAGCGGTAGTTGCACTACAGTCCTAAAATGCTCTAGCTTCGGCCCATCTAATCAAGTATTCTATCACGGTGATGATGTACCTTGCTCCTGTGCACTTTCCTGGTGGGTTTATAGGCCCCACAAAGTCAATGGCCCACTTCTCAAATGATTGTAAGGTCAATTGTAGTGCCAAGGGCATGTCATCTCTCTTGGATGGTTTCCCAACTCTTTGGCATACATTGTAGGATCTGGAATAGTATTTAGCATCTTTGTGTAAGGTAGGCCACCAAAGGCTAGCTCTCAGAACCTTCTGTGCAGTTTCTTTCCCTGCGTAATGTCCTCCTATGATTCCTTCATGAGCATCTGCGAGGATCAATGGTCGCTCTGCCTCCATAACACATCTTCTTAGTATCTCATTGGCTCCCATCTTGTATAGATGTCCAGCTATAAGTGAGAATTTTGCAGCGCACACTACTAGATGTTTCTTCTGGGGAATCGTATACTCACTAGGTGTCATTCATGTTGACAGGAACTGGACTATTTATGTGAAGTGGTCATCAATATTTCTAATGGCTAGCAGCTGTGCATCCGGCAGTGCATCCTCCAAACTGATCAGCTCTTCGCCATGTTCCAACCTTGAAAATTGGTCAGGTCCTTTGTTCATTCTTCCTAGATTTACTATGATCTAAAAGTCATATTCCTGAAATAGAAAAAGCCATTTGCATATTATCTCCCCCAACACTGGCTTGTTGACTAGGTATTTCATCATGGAGTGATCAATGAACATTTTAAAGTTCCCTCCCAACAAGTAGTGGAGAAATTTCTGCAGCGCATACACCATGGCTAACCCTTCTCGCTCAGTGGTGGTATAGTTTACCTCTTCAGTTGATAGCTTCCTTCTAGCAAAATATAATGGATGATCAATCTCTCCATCACCAGGTTGTGCTAACACTTCTCCTAAGGCAATGGAAGATGCATTGACGTGTACATGAAATCCTTGCTCCAGTCTGGAAAGACCAGAATAGGCGCAATAACCATTTTATGTTTCAGTGTGTCGAAGCTCTGCTGGCATTCTTCTGTCCAACTAAACTCACAATATTTCTTTAAAATATTCTCCATGGGTGTTGTAATCTGGGCATATCCTTTAATGAACTTCCTGTAATATCCTTTGTGTCCCAGCATAGTGCGCAGCTATTTGACTGAATTAGGAGGGGGTGCATCAACTATAATGGCAATTTTAGATGGATCAACCAGCAATCCCTGCTTGCATACAATATGGCCTAACAACACTCCAAATGGTGAGAGGAAGATGCACTTCTTCAGATTCAAAGCAATTTTACATTGCATGCATTTGTCCAACATTGGCCTTAGACATTCAATATGATTCTTTAATAAACTAAAAACAGTCTAATCATCAAAATATGCTTCTATAAATTTATGCAAAAACTCCTTGAATGCTTCGACCACCACCCTGGAAAAGATGGTTGGGGCATTCTTTAATCCAAATGGAATCACTGTATACTGATAGGACCCCCATTCTATTGCAAATGTAGTCTTATGGTGATCTTCCTTGGCAATTTGGATCTGATGGTATCTTGAAAATCCATCTTTAAAAGAATATACCTCCTAGCCTCCCACATTATCTAACACTTCGTCAGTGAATGGCGTAGGGAAGGGATCATGAAAACAGACATCATTCAGCTTCTTGAGATCTAAAAATATCCTAATCTCTCCTATGTTTTTGTCCTATACCACCATAGGGCTAATCCACTATGACTCTTCCACAGGTTCTATAATTCTTGATTTCAGCATTCTGTCGAGCTCAATCTTCACTTTCTCTTTGTACTTAGGGTTCAGTCTGTAGGGTCTTTGTTTGACTTGTCTTGCATATGGCTTCAAAGGGATCCTCATATCTCTCATAGGGCCTTTAATTCCCTTCATATCAGTGAACTTGGTTGGAAACAAGTCCTGATATTCATATTGTTATTTTGTAATCTTGTCAATAGTGGCAACATCCCAATAATCTCCAACATTTGCAAGCTTCGGTGTCTGTTCTGTTCCAATATTGACCTTCTTAATCTTGATTGGTTGTCAAATGAATGGTAACTCAACTCCTGGTCCTTCAACATATCTTTGGCCTTCTGTTTATGCAATGTTCACCTTTCTTGGATCATCGTCTTCATCAGCATTGATTTTTTAATGGCCTTGCATTTTCTATAGAGGAATAGTCCATTTGTCCTCTTCTTGTTCCAAGGGAAGGCTAGATGCCTCCTTGAATACTTTCTATATCACAATCTATAATGCTTGATCTACTGAAGGATATTGACTTTCAAATAAGAAGGTGGTTATAAAATTATGATTCATACCTTTCCAATCTATAGTGGTGAGGCGCAGCTCTGCTTGAAGGTACCAGTTGATAGGTGTCGTGTCCAGTGTGTTGATGAATTTGTGTAGCCACTATTCTTGAGGAATGTTGCTCCATGCTTTCTCACAGATTCGCACATGGTCCTTTAGGCAGCTTCGACCTGTGTATCGAACTTTGCATCCTTCTACTTGTGCTGAGAACCGCATTGTCATCAAGGTACGACATTTTACCCAGTCTATAATATTTATTTTGCATGTCCCCCACCATCTTGTTGGGGTTTCTTTTAGGGCCTCATCCATCACCAACAATCTTTGTTGCATTGGTACACTTTATTCAAAGTCCACCAAGAAGGTTTCTAAAGGATTCAAACCATCAAAGGTGGGTAAGTTACTTACTGTTGTGTCGATCCAGCAAACTTCCCTGGTTAATCTAACACATCTTCTTGTAGATACTTCATACATTTTATTCTTCCATTTCTCCAACACTTCTTCTGAGTCTGATGAACATGTGTTGTCACTTCGCCATCTTAGGTTTCCATCACCCGTAGGATTAATGTAATCTTGTTGTCTCGCTATTAGTTTGTATATGTTTTCCAGTTCATATGTCCAGTCTTTTTCTTTGATGGGCTATGTGTATCCCTGACCTTTATCTGGATCTAAGGGTGCAATGACCCTAAGGCCATCATTTTAAAAATTCATACATATCTTCTTTAAATCAACCACGGTGGAATTATTGAAGGCCCAATCAATTCCTAACAGTGCGGGGTAAGGGTAGATGTCATCAACTATCTCAATTACCTCAAAATCTGCAAATGTTCTTACTCCATTGACATCCACAGGGAAATGTTCCAATCATCCAAAGGGTTTGAAATCTTGTTGATTATCCATCCTGAGCCTGATAGGGGAATAGATCAACTTCGGTTTTCCCATCAGTGCCCAAGTTTGCTTCGTCATGACATTGACCTCCGATCCTAAGTCGAGGACCACATAGTCTATACCATATTCTCCTATTTGAGCATTCAAGTGTAATTCCTTATTTGTCCTTCTCTTTTTAGTGATTTTGTGTATTTCCTTATTCAGTAAGGGGTCAGTGTTTCCTAGCTCATACTGTCTGATTAAATTTTTTAATTCTTGGATAGTGCTCTCATCCTGAATCACTTAACACAAGTATATATAAATTCCATGATCTTGCTTACCTCTTTTCCTTCTCTTAGTGAAGAAGACTAATCAAATGCCTGAGGCATTCCATACTCTCTTACTTTTGGTCATGTCTTTGATGAAGAAACTTGGTCTCCTTTGAAATCTTTTCTTGCCTCCTCAAATATTTGTCTTTCTTTCTTTGCATCAATGGTTTGGGTCTTCTCTGTAGCTTTCCTGACTCCTGAGACCTCTGCAGTATTTACTTGGGTCTGCCTATCTTATCCTGTAGCAGCACCTCCTCTAGTAATAACAATGACTCTAGGGTCTTCTCCACGAGGTTCAACTTTGATCAATTGTATCTGCAGGTTCTGATGAGGTCCTCGTTTCTCTTGAAGTTTAGACAACAATGTTGGACATTCCTCGATAACGTGTTCGAAAGAATTGCAATAGCTGGAAGTGGTACAAGGGTTCTGACAATCCCTTTCCAAGTGTCCTGGTTGTGCACAGTTATAATAGATGATTTTTCCACGACCTCGACCCATACCTCCTCCTCCTCCTCTTCCTTTGAATCCACCATGAGGATTGAAGTTTCCTCTCCTAGGGGAGTTGTATTGTGTAGTGTTTCCTTCTTGTTGTACTTCTCCTTGAATTTGGTATATATCTCTTGACCTTTCATGCATGAGATCATAAGCCCTACAATCCCTATCATCATATCCCATAGACTTAAAAAATGTGAAATACAAATTTGTGGGTGTTTGAACATATTTTTGCATGTAATAGCACTCACCAATACGATGTCTATTTCGGCATACCTCACACCAGGGTAAGGTGACTCGCTTCAAAGGACTCGGAGCTCCAGAGGCCATGTATTCATGGAATAGGGGACAATGTTCCTTGTCATGGCCCTTTGATCTGCATCTGACACACCATATTTCTTCTCTTCTATCTTTTCCCTTATCTTTCTTCATATCTTCGACCTACAAAGATAAGCTAGTTAGCTGACTCAAGATCTGACTCATACCTGAGTTGGATTCTCCCATAGAGGATGATTCTAGCTTCATGGCGATCTCCAACACCTCAACCTGTGAAGAAATCTTATGTTTCATCAGAGGAACTCTGATGTGTGGTAAGAGGGAAACAATGAACCATTATTTGTTCTGCTCATCTGGAATCTGAAAATTCAGTCGGCCTGTTAAGGTATTGAATATTTGATCGAATTCCCAAATAGGTTCAACTACCTTCTTCTTGATCTCCTTCAGTTCTGTAATACATTGGGACTCCAACTTAGGTTTCTTAAAATCTGCAATCAACGCATTCTTGATCTCATTTGATGGCTTAGGTTGTGAAATTCCTTGGACAATATTCATGTACCAGCTCAGTGCACGATCTCGAAGGGTAGTACTAAACTAGGTTCTTTTAATAGATTCGTCGGTGACATTTTTAATATTCCATATGACTTCACACAGGAAACAGTGTTGATCAGGATCTTCTGATCCATCTCCCCTAAAGATAGGGAGTCTCATCTCATCTGCCATAGATCTTCCTAGGTTTCCTGTCTGAGTATGTGGTGGACTACTAGTAATAGTACTCCGAATGGTCTCGTAACTTAGATTACTTTTATTTCTCAATGTTTTTGAACCAACAGGAGTATTAATAGTACTTACTTCAATAATCTGCTTAGTTCTTGAGGTTTCTGGCTCGTCTCAGCGAAGTTCTTCAGCTGCCTCTTCCCCTGCCTCGGTGGGTTACGAATGTTCTTCGTCTTTCAGATCTACCTGTTCTCCACTATAGAAACCCTCATCCCCATAGTTCTTCTTGAATAGGTTCGCAATATGAACTTCTCTGAACACTCTCCCACTATGTGTATGTCCAGCCTTTGTGTCACTGTCGTTGTCTGAACTCCTAAACATTAGCTTCTTCAAATCCGATCGATCTATTGTATCTTTAGGATGTTCTTTTCATGAAATAGCATCTTGATCCTTAACTTCAGAAAATGTAAAAATTTCCCTCTGGGTCCCTTGAAGAAATATCTCTTGGCTTGGCTATACGACTATACTCTGTCAACAACAAACTCAGTGATGTACCCTCCAATGGTGCTATCAAACCAGTGATCTACTTCTCTCGACATGACGTTGTCAACTCTCTTGATCTTCTTGATCAGCGCCGATGTCCAAACTACAGGAGGTCTATATCTAACTTCAAACTTGGTATCTGCTAACCTAGCTAACCACTCATATATCTCTTTATGGATTCCTCCAAAGAGTATCTCGTGTATATCGGTAAAGATATATCTTCCCAACCAATCCTCTGTAATCAGATTAGGGTTTTTTTTTTGGGCTTCAGCGAAGTCCTTTTCTTGATCCTCTATCCACTTTTGAATCTCTGTCTTTGATGGGAACCACCTTGAAATTCCCTCAAGAAGATTCCTGTCCCGACAATGGAATCATTTGTTGGCACTGGGGCAGACCTAGGGTTTAGCTCCAAGAGTGCACCAACAAGCCCTAACTACTGACCCTTTTGGCTACACCTGTGAAGCAGATGCAGTCTCACCCGAAGCAGCTATGGGGGGGTTGCAGGACATAAATGTCTACAACCAAAGGGAATATCAAGTGGATCCAATACTAGAACAATACAACATGCATATATCACTTATCACATTATATATATTCCATGCATCTATCAGATCTACCACAACAATGCAATAATAGTATATGAAGGAAAAATAACACAACATCAATCACACACACAAGACATATATATGTGTTTCACCCTCTGTTTATGGATACATCCACAGAACTGTGCTTATAATATATTGAGGTAAAGCATACAGTTCTTATATTCGCTCTTAGCTAGCAAATCTTCTGTATTCTTCTCCCTTCCTCTCCCCTTCCTATGCACACAGCTGTAGGACTTGATCTCCACACCCAGCTAGAGATCTTACAATATAAGAAGGCTCTCACACTTAGCACTTCTCTCTCGTACGATAATAACTACTCACATCAACAATACAACTAGATCAAGACTAGAAATAATGACAACAACCCAACCTAGGTCCTCTTGACCTTTTTTATACATTACAATAGCTCACCGACATCCTTAGGTCGAAACCTAGGTGTCAAAACCCAAGATAACAAAACCCTAGGTGTCTAAAACCCTAGGTCAACTTGATCCACATTTTCAGGGCTTCGGCATCCTGTATTTCCTTCCTTCTTGCACGGTGCTCCAGAGCATCTAACGGTGGATTTTTTCTCTTGATGAGTCTTCCATGGTCCTTCTTCCTTGCTGACCTGTTATCCTCGATATCCTCATCCAACGGCTTTCTTCCTCCGGCTTCGCTTTGTCTTTTCTACTTTTTTGCTCACTTCGACCTAGTAACAGTCACTGTGTCTTTTGCACAACTCACATTTCACCTTTTCTTCCTTGAGCTTCACTTTCTTCCATAACCAAGGGACAACAAATTCATAGTAGTAATAATTGTTTCTTTAATAAAATATTAAACCATTTATATGTGTAAAATCCCTCATTATCAAAGGACGGATGGAAAATGTGCAAGGTTAGTTTATTTGACCTATAGTGAATGAAAATGGTTGTTGGAGAATAACCCAGTTAAGAAATTAAAAAGGAGTCCTTTCGACTATTGCTAGACCTCCTGGGATAGGTAAAGTGATATGAACACATGAGAAAGTTATGATTCTCATGACTATCATAAGAGAATGTAAATACATATTAATCTAAGGACATGTCTTTGCCAATACAAATGGAAGATAGTTGGAATACATATGCATTGTAAGCATGGGTAAAATGATTAGGGCACAGGGATATGTCAAAATTCATATGGAAAATATTGAGCATGCATATAACATGCATATAGGATTATTATAGGTTGTTATTGGATGTAAAATATGTTGATTTGATGGATCATATGGTTAATGATGACCTAAGTATAGCAACATAAGTAAAATCTTGATGATATTGATTATATATTACCTTATGAGAATAAGGTAGAATGGTTAATGAAATTGTTGATTCTGTATGTAGTAAAGGAAGCGATGGGACATTTTTAGATGACTGATGGGTCAGACTAACATCCATAGGTGGATGGTATCCATAGGAATATGAATTGGTGTGCTCAAGTTGTAGTGAGAGGGAATCTAGAAAAATGATTCCCTTGATAAAAATGTCTATTGACCAATAATGGTTTGAGGCATGAAGAGAAGCTTGATTAGTTGTCTTGTTGCCTAGAGAACTATTGAAATTTCCCATATTGTATTTTTGGGTAGTTGAATACTTTTATATCAGTTTAGTCAAGAGTGTTATGTTGTCATATGGAAAGGGAAACATAGTTATGAATATGTCTGCGAGACTTGCCATGTGAATATCATGTGGATGACTATAACTTCTCTTTAAACAAGACTATATTAATATCATATAAACATGAAGGAACAATATAAAATTGTGAAAGAAATCCACATGCATAATACATACATAGATATACGTATATGTTGGAAAGCATGACATGAATTCCTAAGTAAGAGGGTAGTAAGGCAAGGAGTATGTTTTCCTGGACTAAACAATGCCATGGATGCATGGTTGAACCTATGTTGGAAGGGTCTAATTTGTCTCGATGAAATAATATCTTTAGGGGGATGTGTTCCTTTGCTCGGGAAACATTAGTATAAATTGATGAGAGAACAAAGGAGCAGGGAGGATTTGTTTTCATGATAAAAGGAAACATGGTTATGTCTTTGAGGATTGCATGAGAATGACTGTGAATAATCATGAGTTAAAATAATTGGTAAAGAAAATATGCAAAGTGTGCCTAAGGTAGACACACAGAACACTGGTACATGTGGTTAAATGTATGAAATAACAGTTTGAAATCAAGTTGATAACCTAACAATATAGGTTTGAATATGTGAATCTCAAGTGAATAATCAAAATGCAATCTTATATTCCTTGTATAATATTGGATAAAACTATAAAATAATGAAGCTGAGGCTAACTCAAGAATTGAGGTCATGTCAGACCATTTGGATATGCAACAAGAGAGTTGCATGTTGAAGAGGTTCCTATGGAGGAACTATGTAAAGAACTCTTCTAAGAGAATAGAAATATAACCTTAATGACAATTGAGAATTGGACAATGGGTTTCAAAACCTATTTATATAAGAATCCTATGTTAAATTTTAAAATATTATGCATGAGTTAAAAAAAAAAAGACATGCAGACGAATGAGGACCAATTTGATATATGGTTGGGAAATGTGTGGAATGTACAAGTTCATGATTCATTATGAACATGAAACTTTTTGATGTAGCATGTTGAATTATCTAAGAAGGTCAAGGTGAACATGACTAAGACTACTGAAGAGATAGAACAAGCAGATCCCAGGAGGGATAAATTGTAAAAGCAAAGAAGGAGAAAGTTATTAATACTTCTCTCACTATGAAACTCTGAAGAATAAGATGGAGTTGTATGATTGAAAAGGTCAACTATGAAAACAAGTAAAACTAGTAACTGAAAGATACAATATTGAATGTGTTTAAATGAATGAGCTTGGTTAAGCTATAGTGTGTGAAGGCAATGAGGCCTTGAAATTAATTAAGCTAGGTTGAAAGTTCCCTAATGGGATAATCCCTTAACTCCTTTCATGTTTTATATTATGTTTCTCTGGGATGAGAAATTGATATGTTGATGAATGTAGATATTTTGGTATGAGAATGTTGGGAGTTGCAGCTGAAAATTGATTTTGGTTGCACTCATGAAAACATTGGGGACAATGTGATGGAGTGCATATAGATATGCTAAGGCATTTATGAAATTTTTTTGTTGAAGTAAATTCTATGGTACATGCATTTGATTTTACATGAAAACTAATGTAAAATGTGAATGTGGTGGTGTATGTCATGTGTAGAAAATATTGGTACTATTAGGGAAGGACAACTTCCAATATTAAACAACCTCAGGCATAAGTGAATGAAAGAAGGTTGCTGATAAAATAAAACTGTGAAAGGTATTTTAGAAGTCCCTAGGAAGCACCATTGAAGAGGTAATATCAAAGAAGGTTCTAGCAGCTAGAACATGTATAAATATTTCATGCCCATGTGACATGAGAGGTAAAAAGGATTTGGGTAATAATCCATCCTAAAATAGTCTATGTTTTGATGGCATGCATGTGATCTTAATGGATGTTGTATGTCATTGATACCCAAGTAGGGTATGATTTAGGAATACGAACCTAATTGATGGAGGTGTGAACCTATTACAGTCGAGGATGATTGAAATCCTTGGAAAAATGCATGAACAAATATATGTCATGAATACATTACCCAATCAAGGAGTGATTGGGAACAAAAGTGCTCGAAGGTAGCACAATGATGTAACACATTAAGGAGATGCATGTGATAAGAGAGTGGGTATATATAAGACTTCCCATTATGGAAGAAGTATCTTACAATGCTCTATAGAATTGAATAATGGTAAAGAGAGAAATTGGGTGGCCATAAACATCGACACCCTAGTTACCAATGAAGAAAGAATTCTTGAATGCATTCATGTGAAAATTTTGTTTTCATGTATGTTGATTTGAGGTCATGATCATCTGAAGCAGGAAAATATAGTGTTTCTATAAAAATAAATGTGTATAAAGAAACCATGTGGTAAAAGGTTGGTTGAGTTCCAACCCACCAAGGCAAAGCACCTAATATCAAAAGTAATAATCTGAAAATCAATGCAAGGGTGCATTGTGTATGAATGTGGAAATGGATATTGACACATTGATTAAATTCATTTGATTTTTTATTTCATTTTGAAAGGATTGGTATGCTAAAATAATGCATGTGTAAGGAATGGTATTTCCTTTTTGAGTAGATGAATTTGATTGTTTGTATGCACAGTTATGAAATTGTTTGTGAGTCACTACAAGTGTGCAATTAAAATATAATGTGCATGATAACTAACAATTTGTTTGGCTGATTGAAGTAGAAATTATAAGAAGAAAGGTATTGGTATGGAAGTGTTGTAAGTCCACGAGGAAGACCAATTCCTGTTAATCTAAAAATGAAGAAGACTTGAAAAACTTGAAAATTATTGCAAGTGAATGTTATGTGTTTAAAGCAAAAGGATCAGTTTGCAACACATATATTAAAGGATTACTTATGTAAAATACTCATAGAAAGTAGAATAATCAATGAACATAAGCACATAAACACAACAAATTGATAAAGGAGTTCACCCCTCTCTTGGGCTACATCTCCTGGTCCATCTTCCAATGGATCATTATTATTAATTGCTCAAAGTGCTCAAAAACATGTCTTACAATGCTCAAACTGACAAACCGACTGCTCCAATGGCTTCAAAGCGTCCAAAAACCCTTGTCTGGCCTCTTTCGACACCTCAATCGGTCGAAAAACGAAGAAGTTAGGCCTCTTGGAAGTCTCCCCCTTCAAGCTTGTTGTCTCTGCATCTACAAATTGTACCCTTCATGTTTGAACCTGGCTCACACGCATTTTAAAGCGTGAAAACCCAGCACCGGGCACAACCGTGCCAACAGTGAAAACCGTAGGATGGTTAAGGGCGCGCCAGCCCCTAACCGCCTAGGCACCTGGGCATATGGCTCATAGGATCGCGCGCATGGCAAAAAGGTGGTTAAAAAGGTTACAACCGTTTGAAACTAACCCCCGCGCTCCACACATGGTGATTAAAGGCATACGACCAAAGGCTATGTGCCAAACTTTACAACCGCGCGCATACAACTGTCGGGCCATAATGTATATAACACGGGCATATACAATGCAAACGACCATGGGTCGGGGCTAAGCCCTGGCCTGACCCCTCCGCCATTTACAATAATGTGCAAATTTAAATATATTCAAACATATATATATAACAAGAACCAACTCATGGTCCAATGGTCAGGCGGTCGTGCGAAGGCGTTATGCATTGTGGGAGGTCCGGGGGTCGAACCCCGCGGACTCCAACATAAATTTTAGATAACAAACATAAACCAAACGAGTGACACGTAGCGCCCACGGATTGGGCCACGTGTCCTCATACCATTTGCCACCAAAGGATACGTGTCACTTCCCGATTCAACAATAGTCAAACAACCATTGCTTGCCACGTCACTTCTGTATGGTTGTACGGTCCTGCCACGTCAGACTGTATGGACTGGTACAGTCAGCATCATTTTTTTTTACCTGTTTGACTTGACGAACAGATCACTATATCTCTCATTCCCGACGTCCGTTTGAGATGAAACAAGTTGCGTTGGGTTCATAACAATGAGGCCTACGCTCCCGTCCGGTTTGAAGCGATTCTAAGCACTTTGAATTTTTGAGCAAAATTTGATCCCCTGATCACACCTCCCCATTGGGAAGATTTTGGACCTCAAAAATACTATTCTCAGTATATGTGAATATGAGGGTAAAGTTCCCTCACCCTTCCAACCTCAATCCACTTGGCCTTTCTTGGATTCGTCCCTT
>SNQJ01S0117058.1:12270-27761 GCA_010110895.2 Picea sitchensis | reverse complement strand
GTTTGAACACTATTTAGAAAAACTTCAATCTCTGCTACATCACTCGTCGGCCTTAACCTTCACCCATGTTAAATGTGAAGGGAATAAATTGGAAGACCTCCTAGAAAATAAAGGGGTCAAAGATGAAATCTCCTACATTGAATATCGCCTTGAAGACATTCCTAACTGTGACCTGGCCAGCCAATTATCCACCTTGGCACAACATGACACTCCTTCGCTGGAGACGGCTGTATAACCTCCTCGCGTGGAAGACTGGCGACCCAATGTCCCTCACACACATCTTGCACTTGATCACCATGATACTCATGTTGTTGACAGGTGGTAATGAATGGCGTTGCGGGTGGCATAACCTATTTATGATTCTTGTTATGCGAAATTTTTACCGATGTTGCCTTGCATTGAATCTGGGGAGGAGATTGATGGTGTGGAGAAAGGAGTTTGGGCCGAGCTAGACCATGGAAAACCAGTGGACGAGTTGAATGTGATCCAGGACTGGATTCAGGATCCCAAAACTACTAGAGGATGGCTTGCTCTTTATGATCGGGCAGTGGATTATTTCGGTGGCTTATTTCTGGTCACGCACTCTGATGGAATGAACAACCAAAGAGGAGGGTGATGAGATTCTTGTTCAGTTATGGAAGGAACACTTCCTGGATATGAAATTGATGCATCACAAATTTGATGTAATTTCTCATCATATGCATATTATGTTCCTGCCTTCGGATCTTAGCACTATTCATGATCAGCCTTAGCACTCGGCCGCAACTACGCCTCCGCCCGTTGGCTCCTTTCAAGTCCTAGTTACCCTAGGGTAAATCTGTCAACTGATGGTTGTTTCTATCAAGTTTTAGATATTGTTTTTTGTATATAACTATGTAACGCGACCTTGGTATGATAGTCGACAAAATGATACTAGTTGTGTCAAGTCTAGGTGTGGTCTTATGTCTATGGTTAGTGGCTTTTTGATTTACTATGTTAGCTCAGTTTTCCCTCAAGGGCGATCAATCTCCATGTATAAGAAGTTAGCTTGGCCAAACTAGATAGTAACTCCTCGGAACAGTGATACTTGGCAAATTTGAAGTTCACAGTATGCTCTTGATCAACAGAAAAGAAGCGGTTATCTCATGTATTTCAGACAAACTAGGCTCTTTTAATATAAATCTCTTTCTTACCAAAAAAAAAATCATTTAGAGAAAAATAGTAATTTAACAAAAATACCTCTTGAAGAAGAAGTTTGTCCCTTGTTGTTTCCCGTTGCTTGTTGTTGAATGTTTGAACTTCCTGAAACCGAATCCTTTCCTCCCATCCAACAAGGAATGGAGCCTCTTCAACTCCCTAAATCGAGGATTCCTTGCGGTTTCCTAGCCCTCGAGCCCAAAATCCCAGCAACCATTCAATCTCATATGTAAACCATAATTTCCCAAACCAATTTCTTTCTCCAAATTTGTTTTGCTCCCTCCTTTCTCCCCTCTTCAAATGACTCATTTTCCTTTCTTTATTCTCCTATTCTCTTTGTCCTCCTCAACACTCCTCTTGTTTGACATACCTTCTCCCCCCTTAACTTCCTTCCCCCTGTACCTCATAAATTCCTATCTACCCCATAAATTTCCCATCTACCCTTATCCCCTCCAACTTTCCCATCACATGTAATAAAATAAATATTTAGTTCATTCATTGTTACATGATTTAATCTATTAAATAAATAATTATCAAATCTAATGAGTAAAATAATCTACTTGAGTTAATTAAATTAATGATTTTGATTATTTAACTAACTTTAATACATTAATGACCTGAATTACATTACTTAATAATAATTATTAATTAATCCATTTGGGGTGTCACATACACCCACCCTTAAAGAAACTTCATCTCGAAGTTATGGTAATTCACAATACAAGGATAATAATATTAGGATTCATACATCTAGATCAGATAAGAAACATCATTAATTTAATACACTCATAAATACTAGTCTACATGCGCAAGACATGTATTCGTAGATAGCACATACATAAATCATGCATGTACTAATGGAAATAATTAACACATATAATGCAATTCTTGTATGCTTCCAACCCAATCAACAATGCAATTAACTTCATAATGAATAAATCAACAATTTACAATATTAACATAATCCTTCAGTTATAATAATTTAGCACAAAGAAACATTTACCTAGATAGTTGTGATTCAGTTAAGCATTTTTTTTAAAGGAACAAAGAGAAAATTAGACACTTCTGCTATAAGATTAAAACCCCACACACTCTCAACTACTTCTAAAATCCTACCTCTCTAACCTACTTTCGTCTTCCCTCCCTATCCTTCCTTTGTTGGACTATACCAAAGCGTCAACTATATTGACCTAACTCTAGATAGAACCCGCAATCGGAAGTGTCAACTACCTTGACGAAGCTTACCCAGTAGGCAATTGGCAGTCATCATCACACGTCTAGGGGAGCATGAGCTAACATCGTCCTCCCATGACTCTAGGTTTCAGAGAATACACAGTGGAAAATGCCTCCACCCCTCCTAATAGAACTAGGGTCAACACCCTATCATGGACCATACGATGGAACTATGTTGTTGGGATTTTGTCATTGTATATTCAATTTCGAGGAGTCACGCTACCTAAAAAACCTGCACTTGCCCACATTTCATAGCAATGCATTTGAACAAACTTAATTTAACATACAATGATGCATACCATACTTTCTCTCAGTCGATGTTCACAATATCAACCATTTGATATCTTCATTCTTTGGTTATTGCATAACCCATTAATCTGCATGTTAGTTTATAACACAAACTCATGCATATCCATACACTTTTAACATGTAATTGCGTTTACCATATCCTTAACTCGGTATCCATGTACCAATATATTTCAAATTCAAAATTTCAAGCCAGAAATATGTTGCATAATATCCATCATAAATCACATAACGATAAACATTCATAGTATTTTCATTCACATAGGTCCATATGTCCAAAATTTAGAGTGTCAAGTAATTAATGTTCCACAGATCATAAGAAAATAAAGATACAACTAGGCCATAAGTAATTCTAGTTGTCTAAGTCAAAATGGGTCATTACATATACCCATCCTTCGGGAAACATAGTCCCAAGGTGGTCAAAAACGTGAGGGATGATTTCGTCATAAAGTCTTTGCATCCTCCCAAGTAGCATATCCCGGGCTATACGTGTCCCACTAGAGCTTAACTTGGTCTACCAAACGGTTCTTGAGTTGTTGGACCCTATGGTCCAATATGCGTAACGGTTCAACCATGATGGTTCCCATGTTTGAGACATGCAATTCCTTCCAATTTAGTTTGTGAGATTCATCGACAACATAATGTCATAGAACAAATACATGAAAAACATCATGAGTTTGATGCAAGTGGGATGACAATACAGGGCGATATGCAACAGATCCAATTCTCTCTTGAATTTTAAACGATCCTATAAATCGAGGTGGCAACTTTTTCCCTTTCCAAAACCAAATGGTACTCTTATTAGTCCTAATATGAATGAAAACTTAATCTCCCACTTTATAACTTTAGTTAGTCCTATGTGCATCAACATAACTTTTATGTCTATCGTGTGCCTCCTTTAATCATTGTCTAATTTGAATCACCTACTTCTCCATCTCTTGAATCAATTATGGCCCTACTATCACTCATTCTTCTAACCTTTCCCAACTCAATGGTGTCCTTCATGGCCTCCCATATAGAGCATGGTAAGGAAACATTCCAATTGAGCTATTATTGTAGATGAACTCCACCAAAGGTAGGTACTTCTCCCAATGAGTTTGATTATCCATAACATACATCCTAAGCATGCATTCCATAACCTGATTTACCCTTTCAGTTTCCCATCTATTTCAGGATGATACGATGTGCTTAAGTTCAACTAAGTTCCTGATGTTGGCTACAGACTTGTCCAAAACCTGGAGGTAAATTGAGAGTCCCTATCTGAAATGATCTTCTTGGGTAACCCATGAAGACATATAAGTTCACTTAAAAACATACGTGCCACATTTGTGACATCGTAAGTTACTCTGATTGGAATAAAATGTGTGCTCTTGGTCAACTTATCAACTATAACAAGAATGACATTATGCCTTTGTGATGTGAGTGGAAATCCCACAAAAAAATCCATAGAAATGACTTCCCACTCGGACATAGGAACATCATGCGGTTGTAGGAGACATATTGAGTGATGATGATCAAACTTTACTTGTTGACAGTCAAGACACTTAGCAATGAAATGAACTACATCACACTTCATGGCTACCCAGAAGAAAAGCTTCTTCATGTCCGCGTACATTTTTTTCACACCCAAATGTGCACAGTAAAGTTATTTATGAGAGTCCTTAAGTATGATGCTTCGAATATCCCCACCCTCAGTGATGTACATCTTTCCCCAATATCTCAAAAATACATATGCTTCAAGGCTATATCCTTCAAACTTTGACTCTAACTATCTCCCAATATGGAGGGATGAAGTAATCTTTAAATACCAACTATCTCCAAGAAGTTTCCCCATCACTCGCTCCCTCATATTAACCTTCAAGGACACCAAGGAGAAGATACATGGCCTTCTGCTTAGAGCATATGCAACCACATTCTCATTTCCCTTGATGTATGAAATTCCAAAATCATGCAATGAAGGACTCTATCTGACATACAAATATAACACAAGAAATATAATAATTCAATAACCAAGACTTAATAAGAAATTTTATACATAACATGGGTCTTTATATGAAGCTTTATCTAAAGATTAATACTTAAATTAATATATACATAAAAAAAATATTAGAAGATAAAATATTAATGATAAATACATCATAAAACACAATATTAATGATAGAGAATGTAGTAAATCCACCAAACAATGTACAAAATGTTTATATAAAAAAAACAATAATATTATTAATATGTACTAAAATTTTTAACTATTTAAATTCTTAATAAACTTCAATAAATTATTATACTAAAACAAATTGAATGCTAACATGGACACTTTGACTATAAATTGAATGCTAACATAGACACTTTAACTAGTTAAAAATGATTAAACAAATTCAACTAATCTCCAAACTAAAAGCAGAACATCTAGATTCTTCTTTAAAATATTGTAAGTTTATCTATTTTCTACTTCCTCTAAAATTTAAGTTAGAAATTGGCAATATCCATTGCATTTCAAATGTTTAAAATAAAATAAGCATATAAAAATGATTGAACAAATTCAACTAATCTCCAAACTAAAAGCAAAAGAACACCTAGATTCTTCTTTAAAATATTGTAAGTTTATCTATTTTCTACTTCCTCTAAAATTTAAGTTGGAAATTGGCAATATCCATTCCATTTCAAATGTTTAAAGTAAAATAAGCATATAGAAGTTCATTTACATTCGTCTAATTTTAAGACGTTATGAATAGTTGTGCATTACATAAATTATTGAATTGTATCATTTATGTATTATTGATATTCTAGCAATTCATAAAAAGCTTAGGGAAAAACTAATAAAAAAAAGGATTTTGATAACAATTTCTCAAATAAATTTAAAAAATAGATGTAAAGACAATTGGTTAGTGTTTAGTTTCTACTATAAATCATTATTAATGTTTTTAATAATTGTCTAGGTGATATTTTGTGCATTGGAGAAGTGGTAAGGCGATCTCATGAAGATATAACCTATAATTTGATGTTTTTAGTAAGTATATAAGTGATCTTTTGTGCATTGGAGAAGTGATAAGGTGATCTTAGGAAGGATGACTCCACTCAGTCACTAAAATTTCTGACTTTATTATTTACAAAGATGGAAAATCTATTAATGATACAAGTAACATGTTAGACTTGAAAAGATTATTATTATTGGAATGTTTTCATTTAATTAAAATGAGTAATTTTCCTTCATTAAAGAAGTTTCCTAAAGAATTTGATCACAAAGGGTATGTTCTTATTGAAAATAGTTTTATTTTCTTGGCTACCTATATTAAATGAGTTACCAATAATAGAGAATGGTGCAATGACCTCATATTTACAATGATGACATGTATAACTTTGAATATATTATTGAGTTATTTGAATCCTAACACATTTAAAAAATAAGAGTTTCTGGTTATCCATTGAAAAATTTAAAACTTATAGAAAACACCATTGCAAAAGTAACTCGACAATATGGAAAAAGTTACAAAGTTGTACTCCCAAATATGAAATAAAAGGAAAAATTCACTCTATAGTGAATTTTACTCTAGTGAGTTCTTTCTTTTCTTGGAAAAGCTTAATACCCTTATATGATTAATGTTTATTATCAAAATCATGAAAAAAATAAAGCACTACAAAAATGCTAAGATGTTGGTAATTAGTTCATAATTAGTCGATGTGAAGAAATGCACAAGAAGTGCTCATATTTTCTTTGTAATTGACGTACACAAAAGTTTGCCGCACCCCACTTTGTAAACATTACTATGACTAGTTCCAAGTACTTGGGCAAGAACTAATTGTCGCTCAAGATCTAACTAGCAAGATTTCACATGTGAACCTAGAGTCACTATGACATGTCTAGAGGTGGAAATTTGAAAAAATGAAAGGGGGGGCCTACTTTTCATTATGGAACAATTGAGGGAAAAATAATATCTCCAATGAGAGGTAACTAAATCCTCTAATACTTTACCTTATAGTGACGACATTACAATGTATATGGATAGATATACTTCACTTGTGGTTTAAATCACCGTATGATGCTCTATTTCTAACTCTTTTCCTTGTAGACATCCTTGATAATCATCGAAACATCAAGGCATTAGCACCGAAGCATAAAACATATATATAACTTCGTGTATTTATATATTTTTTGTTTTATTTGACTTCATGTAATTAACAGAGAATTGGATATCATCTAAGTTCTAAATAATATGTCATTAATTGTGCTAAAATCCATTTCCTGCTCAATAACAACAATAACGTTACTTACTACCAACCACACTATTTCCTATCTTTTATATTTGAAATAATTATTTCTTTTATATTTGAAATAATTATTTCACTTCATTGCCATAACTCTAAAATAACTTATTCCATTTTCAAAATGTTATTTTAGCTATACCTTCTAAAATAACCAAAGTTTTCACATCATTCAAAATCATATTTACATTTAAAATTAAAACCTACTCAAAATGTTGACATATTTTAAAATTAAAACCTCCTCAAAATAACCAAACTTTTGCATGTTCAGAATAATTGTTAATAATAATATTCTATTATATTCATTAACTTCGTTGTGAAGTCTGGACTCTGTGGACGCAATGACAGAGTTTTAGATGTGGATAGATGACGATGTTTCATATAGGTTACCGTATTTTGGATGTATCATTTGAATTTATGTACGATTGAGTTTAGCTGTTGTAGAATATTTAATGCTTTACATGTTTTATGTTTGAATGTAGGTGATTAAAATTGAATTCAAAGTTTTTAAGGTTTTATATGATTGGGTGTGAACGTAAGTGGATCAGAACATTCTGCAGGCTAAAATGTTGATAGATCCAACCGACACACATAAACATGCAAAGCATTTAATATTATGAAAAAAAGATATTGCAGAACATTTAATGTTAATGCTGATAGATCCAACCGACACACAGGTAGAGCGCATTTAATGTTATGAGAAAATGATATTGCAAAGCATTTACTGTTATGAGAAAATGACATTGCAGAGCATTTAATGTTATTGCTCTGCCGATTCAGACAAGGTCGAAGTAATTGCTCTGTACAATGTGTTGAAACGAAGGTGAATCGAAAGGTAGAAATAATTTGGTATACAACTTCTCAAATTTGACTGCACTCACTTTTATAATCTAAGAGTCAATTTACATAGAGTCAAATTGAAATCTTCTGACAGTATGTAATTATGAAGCCCATGGCTATTACACCACCAAATCTTCTGACGGTAGATAAGTATTCGCAGCCCAAAAGAAATTAGCATAAGCATATGGAAGGTAGGTCTGTGCATGTTTTCCTCTCGCGAAACTTCATATACGCCAGGGAAGCATATCTAATATTTAATACGATATTTAATACTAATGTTGATGTTGATTTGCACATATCGTAGATGTTACAATTTCTTTAATACTAAATTGTATAATGTAATATGTTTTTTTACAAGTCTCTATGTCAATAGTTGTGTGAAGAGAAGGGTAAGATGGTGATATTAGCATATCAATCACACATAGATTTCTCTCAAGTTAGTGATCATATCATCACTATTTTATTGTAAAGAGATATGATTATACTAAAATTTAGTTTTTATTGATGCTTTCATCCTTTTTTTTCCTTTCTCTATGTGTTTTTTTATAATCAAAACTGGGAGATTTTATATTAAAAGACTACCAAAATTTTGGTAGTGGAGAGTACAAAAATAGTCACGACTGAGCAATCCAATATATTACTAAAAATCATCTTATCTAAATTTTCGGGTTTTCAGCATGGATTACAAAAAACTTATGTTGATAAGTATAATACTTACATAATACTCCCAAAAGTTTTACAATTCTAAAATACATTTTCTAAATTCATTTTCATTCGCAACTATGAGAACTCCTAGCTTATTTTTCTGCAGCTTTGGCCTTTTTATCTTCCTTGTCGTTGAGGTCGGGCATAAAGTAATTGCCTGCTAATTCCGCTCCGATCTGGGAATAAAAGTAAGTTTCTCCTTGAGATATTCAAGGGTCATTTCAAATCCTATGGCAAAGGCTCCAATATGCCTTCGTTGTTAGTAACCAGAGCTCGCGGCTCTTTTTTCGCTGCTTGATTTGTTAATTGATTTGCTTATTCATTATTCTCTCTTAATATGATAATAACTCGGTTGAAATTGCGCCTTTAATCGTGTGGTGAATGAGGAGAAGGGAATCTTCACAGAAAATTACCTTTTGCACTTTATTTTCCTAAGCAATATTGAGTCCTTGATATAAGCCATAATTCTTTGCCAAGTTATTAGACAAGAGACCCAAACCCCATGAGTACATTACTTGAATTGTTCCTCTTGGATCATAAATGACCCCCCATCCCCCACATCCACCACCCCTGGATTCCATTTTGAAGCTCCTCTCCTTTCTCGACGTTAAAAAAATGTTGCTTTCACATTAATACTCTCAATCCTTCTTTCTCCTTTCTAGGTGTTAAAAATATGTCATGTTGATAGAATTTGTTGTCTAAATTGATTTTATTCTCAAAATTATAATTATCAAAATTTCACATGCATGAATTACATAGAATTATATAGTAGTTATGATAAATGTTCCATGTATATTGATGATAGCTTGAGTTAGCAGTATAAGCTTCGTTGAATTATAGAGTTATATAGTGAAAGTGGTATATAGGATAAGAAAATTTGTAAAATATAAATTTACATAGTTTTTGTTGAGCACTCAACACACCCTAAAAAGGTCTATGTCATTTTTTCACTTTTTGGGTACCACTTGATCTTTTGCACTGTCTGATTGCGCTTCAGTATGAAATGACTGCCTATGCTTATCATTATGTGATAACCCACAAAGAAACTACACGCTCGAACTATCCCGAATTGCCTATCCCTGATACCTTTCGGCACCGAAGGTTCTCAGAAGGACACCAAAGGAAAAATACACAAGGATATCACCGATCCCCGATTTGTCCACCGGAGAGACATGACGTGATGAGACGTTTTAGCCCTAAGATATGTTAGGTACGACACATTTAAAATGTTATTTAATTCATGGATCGTGCATTAGTTGCTAATTCGTGCACAAATCAAAAGGGACCATTTAAGACTGCCAATACAATGCATCTCCCTTCACGCCTCCGTCGTCAACCAAGTTAGAATTTGTTTGTAGAGATCCGACGGTAGTTTGTTTTGAATTGCATTCATTACTTGTATTAACTGATTGATACGACTGATAGGATCTCTCCCGTTATATTCTTTTGAGTCATTGTGTATGAACCTATTCTGCACAACAAGGAGTTCAGAGCACACAGAGGAGCAATACTAGCAATCCATAGAAGGATTCCAAGGTTTATTGAGTACTAAACAACAATTTCAGCAAGCATTATAGGTATGTATCGACTTATGGTGTTTTACGCTTCATTTCATATGTTTCCACCCAACACTACTCTATACGCTTGTTTAAAGGACCGTTTTCAGTTGCAGGAACAATGCCTCCGAAGAAACCTACCACCAGGAAATCCCCAAGAGTGCCAAAGCTGCAAGAACCAGAGGCAGGAGAAGGTTCCTCCCCAGCAGTTGCGAGGGAATTGGAATTTGCTCCAAAACCGGTGCCCGTCATTAAGACAACCACCAAGAAGGATTTCATTCAACCCCTGGCCTTTGGAGACACAGAGTCGAACATCGACACCAAAATAGTATTCCCTCGCTGGGAAGAACTGTTTAAGAAAATCAAGGAGGAAACCCTTGAGTATGCCCCGCACAACGATCTTGATACGCGAAAACTCGACGACGAAGTTCTCCTGAATGTCCGCAAGGCTTATTTGCACATGGTGGCAAGTAGGACTCCAATATTTCCCTGCATAGAACTCTTGAAATGGATGATTGATCACACTGATACACATAGGTGTTTAATTAATGACGACAATGGTGGATGTGTTGGGGTTTTCCGCCCAGTAGAAGTTCAAAGTTACTACAAGCTCAGGGAGCCGGAAGAATGTTTAAGCACTGATTTTGTTTTGAGTTTCTATCAGAAGCACAACACCAGTAAGATTTTGGTGTCCTGGTGGAGAGAGGATAAAAAGTTCACCAATCGCACCTCCGGCTGGTACCCAACGACCAACTTGAGAGAGCCTTACATCTATCTAATGGCCCTTCTCTGTCGATTGCATGGGGAGAAAGACCGCACCATATTTTCGTAGGCGTGGATGCCTATGTCTTATACCGTAGCCATTTCTGGAATAGGTTTTAACTGGGGTGAAATCATCTCCAAACAGCTGAGCACTTGCATACGACAAGCTCAGACACTAAAAGAGGGAGAAACCCCGTCCTTCTACATGGCCTCGTATCTGTTGGACATCGTCTGTGCCAAGAACGTCTTTGCTGGAATGAACTTAAGCTGGCATTCCTCTGAACTCTTGGTCCATGTACACTTCAACATCCTTTGGGAAAACAGGTACAAGAAATCTTATTCTCTCATCTGTGAAAAGTTTATTGCACGCATTTATTCTCTGTTGTTCAAGAAATAATGCCCAAGGCTGTCGGATGTAGCCAAAAAGGTAGTATCGAAGGTAGGCCACTAGTATCTAGATGAGCGCGAGACCTACATCATGGGTTTTGGCGCCACAGGAGCACCCCATCTATTACCTGTATATTTCCCCGATCGATTGGTATTAGGGGAAATCTGTTATCAGACCATTTTGCAGGGCTACAACGCCACTTTGGTAAAGGACAAGAAACGAACCTTCATACGTTATGGTTTGTTTTCATATTGGCTTCTACATGGTTAAGGACACCGCGCAGGATAAGTAAGAAGGGCTAAGTCAATTGGAATTTCGATTCCAGATTGGTCATTTTCGCAAGCACGATCCCAAGGGTGTGGTCCTAAAACATGCAACGCAGGTATCATCCTGTTGGCCTTATGCCCATGACCGGTTTGAAGATGATATTTTCACTGAAAACACCCAAGACTGGAATGAGGTGGCGGTGAGGAGGGTTGATCCTAAAACAACCAGATTCAAGGCCATGAGTTGGGAGGAGCAAGCGACGTCCTTAGAGAAAATGGCTCAAGAAATTCTCAGGACCCGAGAAGGAAGGGTAACATATAAACTGGGTGAAGTGGTGGGCGATCCCCAAGAAGCCATCGAAGGGGAAATTTTTTATCAAGAACCCCCAGTACAAATAATGGATTCCCCTGAGGTTCAAGTTGTACAGGGGATGGGGGGAATTATGTGGCAGCAAGACCAACTACTAATGAAGCGGATACAGGATAATCCATACCTCATCATAAAACCCAAGCTTCCAACCAATAGCCCAGAAGGAAGCCTGACAGAGCCAGGCGGCCCTAATTTAACAAATCTTGGTAACACCAATGGGTCAGACGACCCTGAATCTACAAAATTGCCGCTCAATTCACCGGTAGACGAGACGACTCAACTAGAGACAGGTCGGGTGTCAATAGAAACATGTGCACCTAATCCTTTGAGCAAGCTTATAACTATATATAGTGACGATGAGATCCCAGAGTCATCTCACGACAACCCTGTACGCATCCAAGAGGAAAAAGGACATGAGAAGACTTCTTCCCCTGAGCCCAAAGTGAAAACAAAGGAGGTCCCACAAAGGGAAACAAAAGCTGAAAGTGGCCTCGAAACAAAGGAACCTGACACATCAGAAACCATAGCAGATTTGAAGGACATGCCCGAATTGGATGAGCCAAAGAAAGACTCCCTGCGAAAGGAAATCAACGGTTCAGAGGCCAACAAGCAAGTAAGTAACAAGTCTGTGCTTAACGTCGCTACTTCTCTCAATACTTAGACCCCCCGACAAGCGACAGGTAGAGACCGGGGCTTCAAGGCACAGCGAGGAAGTTCAGGAGCCCGATCTTGAACAATTATACACCATCGATAGCCTGGGAAACATACTCACATGGGGCGATCATTAGATACACGAGCCAGTAGACGAGGTAGCAGATATCTATGCGACCTCCTATGATCAAAAGAGAAAGGCCATCATTCAAAGGACTGCAAAGAAAAGAAAGATCACATTGGATCACTCAGTCTTTGTTACTATAGAGGAGAACTTGATAAACACAACAGATGCTCGAACAATTGAACTTATTGGCGTGGGGAAGGTACTCTCAGAGTTCAGTCTAGACAGGGCCAAAAGGGATGAAAAGGAACTAGCCCTCACCCTAAAGGAGCTAGAACACTTGCGTCATCTGGCCGAATACTATAAAGGCACCACGCAGACCATTGTGTACCTAAAAGGTGAGTTCGAAGAAGTTTACAACGAGTTCAAGAAAGAAAGACACCTTTTAACTACAAAAATAGATGAGTTCCAGGAGGACACTCTCATGGCGCTCGTGACATGCAAGAATATTTAGCGATGGTATGAAAGGGCACAACAAGCGGTAGAAAGACTTGAGTACATTGATGCAATCCAGCAGGGCCGAGACAAAGAAGAACATGACATTTCGATGGTAGGAAAAAGTAGTCTTAATCGCATGAAGCAATCAACCGAATATTGGGCTAAGATGTCTCGGGACCCACACTGATAAATCCAAGAGAAGTGGATCAAATGCAAGAAGCACTGGGATAAAATTAATAAAGTAATGAACGATTTCAGACTCCCTGAGTTCGGCACCCCCAACAACTTCGTCGACCTAAGCGACGTAGTTGAGTCGCATGCCAAACAAGATTCACTATGGACTGAAGAGCTTGCAAATATGATCGATGCAAGGCCAAGGCAAGTGCAACGATTTGCAGAGCATCCAATCAGAGCTCGAACCATGCTAGAGCATTTGAACTCTAGTCTAGTGAAGTATCAGACGCATGCGATGGACATCAGAGGAATACATGCGGCTCCGATGGAACAACACAAATTTCCATGGGCCCAAACTTGTGAAGAGTTGTTTATCATTTGGTCTGCGTACGAGAGAAATCACCCTTTTCAAGAGATATCTTGGGCTATCTGTTAAAGAAACTGTTAGTATAGGACGCCACGTGGCGAATTTTGTTTTGCTTAAACTGCACTTAGCCGTTAATTTCAGTTAAACTTTACATTATAAATAAAGACATCGACCAATTAATGAAGGGTCGATGGTTATTGTAAGAACTCTTTCTTTTTTGGTTGTTAAGTATTATTTTGAAGCTGCTATGAATTGAGAAGTCCTTCTGGACCAAAGACAAGTCATTTTTCATCAAATGCATGTGATTGGATGTGGAGAAGAACTATTTACCATCTCGTTTCATGAATGATGTTGTAATGAGTAAGAGTTGTTTAATCTGTTGTCAATTTATCTGGTGCAATATTTTGTTGTTCTTTATTTTAAATGATGAAGATGAATCATTGTGTTAACATGTGATGAATGATTATGGTAGATGAATTATTTTGCTTGCCATTATCTAATTTGCATATGTGTTTTCTTTCTGATAATTAGTTTCTCAGACAGTAATTGGATGCTCACGAGGTTAATGTATTAGTACTAGACCTCTGGTATAAAATCATGTTTGCATGCTTGAGCAGTGGGTTATCCCAAGTTCAACCTCTTCCCCAGTAGTTAGAATGTAATCATGTTTGTCACCAAGTTGGTTTATGCTGGCTTACATCTCATATCGGTTTCACCCAAGAGAAAATACAAAAAGAGATGCCTCTAGTCAATCAACCTTGGTTAGCCAGAGACACTTTGGCCCTCCTGGGACCAGTCCATAACCTTCCCCGATATCCAGAGAAGTTGTTGCCTAAGTTCGATCCTGAAACCTCTAGATTGCCTAAAGATCATATCAAGAAATTTATACTAGCAATCAGACTTATGAACATCCAACATGCAGACGTAGTTTGCAGGCTTTTCCCTTACATGTTTGAAAATTCAGCTTCCACATGGTATTTTAATCTACCAGTAGGATCTATAACTAGTTGGACCAAGTTCCAGAAAGACTTTCTAGATAAATTTGCAGAGGAAACTACTACGAGAGCTCTGATGGCTAAGTTATTTGCTGCCACCATGAGTTCGAAAGAAAGAGTCAAATATTTCAATCAAAGATTCATGACCATCTTAAACAAGTTTTAGCCTGAAGCGAAACCAACCCGGGAATTGCAAATCGAGGTTTACGCTAACGCGCTCCCAACTTCTATTTCTATGTTTGTAAAAAGAGCCGCCAGACGAACCCTGGCTGAAAATTTTGAAGAAGCCAAAACAATAGAATTCCAGATGAAAGGGTGTAAAGAGGGCCAAGTCTCTCTAGTTAAGAGAGAAGCTCAGCCTCCTCCCAGGAGAGGACTCCTTTTGGCTAGACCGTCGGGGAAACAGACAAAGAAGACTCTCGACAAGGGTAGCAGAGACATAGAAGACCTACAACACATGGTTAATAAATTATCAAATGAGATCATAGACATGAAGAGGAATTCAGGGGAGGGAAACTAAGGCCAAAGGCCCTACAAACCTTTCTTTAAGAGGAACCCACCATTCAAGGCAATTGAACCTCCCCAAACTAACTTAAATATTGATCTAGGGAATGTTGCATTTGATTCTTTCTGTACTTATCACCAGGAAAACCATTCCAAAAGAGACAACCCTCAATGGGTGCATGCCATGAATTTGATGGCCAATCGGTTTCTAGATGAAGTCTCCCTGACTGAACTGCCAAGCAGTTCGGCTATGAATATTGCTGACCAAGAAGAGAAATATCCACCGCAAGATACAACCATATTGATATGGGATCCCAACTTGATCATGCCTTCCGACGACCTATTTGAGTCTCAGGAACAACCCGCGAAAGTCTCA
>SNQJ01S0117058.1:0-12250 GCA_010110895.2 Picea sitchensis | reverse complement strand
TAAGGGTCCGCCTGGCTCGAAAGATACCGCTGCACCCAGACCTTGAGAAGTAAGGAAACTCTCGATTGCCCTAAAACACCTTTCTCTCTTGGTAATAAACCTATAAGCATCCATACCCGAGAATCGCCTAAACTGGATTACAACGTAGTCAAATATTTGAAGAAGTTAAAGGCTAATATATCAGTTATGGACATATGCAAGATTCCTCAACAGAAGGACTTTCTGTTACAAGCTTTGAACTCAGTAGAAAACCCGACCATGGGCAGTGGTCAGGAAATAATTCTATCTCCCACAGATCTAGTGAGAAAACCAACTGTGAACACCTGCTCAAAGATAGAAAGGAAAAACCTTTTGTCCCACTGTTCCTCTTAATGTTTGAAGTCTTCAATAGAAACCTTCACAATTGTCTGGTAGATTCTGGGGCGTCTTCTAACGTTATTCCTTTGTCTATTTTCAAAAAGTTAAATGTTGTTGCCCTCAAGAGTGATAAACATGTCATACAACTAGACAGAACGTACGTCAAGGTCATGGGAGAACTCAAATATTTATTGATCAAAATAGCGACACACCCCAAGTTTGTGCAAGTGATTGACATCATTGTGGTAGATATTCCATAGGCCTATGGGTTATTACTAAATCAAGATTGGTCTAAAAAGATAAACGGATGTTTCAGTATAGACTGGGCACACCTTTGGCTACCACTGAAGGTATACAAGAACATGATCTGAATGGATAGGGAGAGGTATCTGAAACACACGGTCACTGATCTAGAAACCTCGAACGAACCCTCGTCCACAGATTTCCCCGTTTTGGGAAATTATTCCTGCGAATCCCACTTCGGAAACTTTGTTCCTCTCTTGTCCGATGTCCCTCCCACTCAAAACTATGAAATGTTTTTTCAATAAAATTCGTCGATACCGACATAAGACACACTTTTTTGTCAAGACCCTGCTCTAGATATCACAGAACAAAAGATAGGAGCACAAAAAATTAATAAGGAAAAAGAAAAGAGTGATTGTCATCCACAAATGTGGACTTTGTACTTTGATGGATCTAAATCGCAAGAAGGTTTAGGAGCATGGTGCATCCTCATTGATTCTAAATTTAAACGTCATTTCCTATCTTGTAGGCTAGAATTTGAATGTACAAACAACACTGTCGAATATGAATCTCTAGTACAAGGATTAAAGAAATCTATAGACTTGAATATCAAAGAATTGAGGGTTTTCGGAGATTCTGAAATCATCGTTAGACAAGTAAGGAATACTATACATTGCAATTCTCCTCACCTAAATAACTACCAACAGGAGGTGCATAGGTTAATAGAGCATTTTGAAGCCTTCAATATTACAGCGGTCCCCGGAGCAAAGAATATTCTTGCTGACTCCTTGGCCGCAACTGCTTCCAGGCTGTCGCCTCTAGAGGATTATGAAGCCTCCCGATTCACTGTGGAGCTTCTTTAAAAACCGTCGGTGCCTAATAACATTTCTAATTGGAAAGTCTTTGAAGGTGATGAACAAATCATAAACTTCTTGACTAACCAAGACAATTTCAAAGATTTGGCTATTGACGATGAAGTATTCCAAGGGAAATCAATAGAGACCGATCCTAAGACAGGAAAACTTGTTGATAAATCAAAGTCTCACACAATCCCAAAAGGTATAGCTAATCTAGAAAATCTGTTTGATGTAAAAGAGTGATTTAAGGGGCCTAAAAACGAAAAGGCTGGTATCTCTTGTCCCCTGCATGAAACTAAAAATTTCGGAACCTCAGAAAACCCAAAGAATGTGAATCTCAACAAGACTATATCCAAAGAGGAAAGGAAATCCTATCTCAAATTGTTCAGACAATACCAAGATGTCTTTGCATGGTCCTATCAAGATCTGAAAACGTATGATACCTGCATCATTCAACACACTATCCCGTTAAAACTCGAAGTAAAACCTTTCCAACAAAAGCTCTGAAAGTATCACCCATCCCTGGAACCTCTCATGTATCAGGAATTAAAAAAACTTTTAGATGCCAAGATCATTTTCCAGGTTAGGAATTCCACATGGGTAGCAAATCTTGTCTCGGAGAGGAAAAAGTCGGGAGAGATCCGCCTATGCATATATTTTAGGAACCTCAACAGATCTTCAGAAAAGGACAATTACCCAGTCCCACCGATGGAACAACTCCTATAGACTGTCTGGCTCGGATATTTTCTCTCTACTAGACGGTTTCTCAGGCTACAACCAAGTTCTAGTTTCGGAGGAAGACCGATTAAAAACCACCTTCCGAACCAAGTGGGGAACCTTCGCTTATAAACAAATTCCTTTTGGGTTAATTAACGCAGGAGTGACCTTCCAAAGGGCCATGGATGTATCTTTCCTGCGACTAATCAATAAATGTGTGGTAGTATATCTAGACGACGTAACAGTGTATTCAAAGAATAGAGAAGAGCACATCCAACACTTAACTCATATTTCGAAAGGTGTAGGAAATACAATATATCCTTAAACCCTAATAAAACCATCTTCTGTGTTGAGGAAGGTAAGTTGTTAGGTCACATTATATCTCAAGCAATAATTCGCATAGACCCATAAAGGATTAAGGCCATAGCTCAACTCCCCTTGCCCCATAACAAGAAAGCTATGCAGTCCTTTTTCGGGCAAATCAATTTTGTGAGGAAATTCACTCTCGATTTCGCAGAAATCATCAAACCTTTACAAAAGATGATTCGAAAGTATGCCAAATTTAAGTGTGATGATGAGAGAAAATGTGCTTTCAGCAATATCAAAGCTGCTATATCCCAGACCCTGGTGTTGCGAAGTCTCGATTTCAATAGAGACTTCTTCCTCTATATTTTCGCCTCTGACCAATCATTAGCTGTAGTTTTGACTCAGAAGGATGATGACAACAACGATGGCCCAGTGGCATTCATGAGTACTAATATTCAAGGAGTTGAGCTCAATTATCCTTCTATAGACAAATAGGCTTATGCGGTATATAAGGCGGTAAAATGTTTTAGGTCCTACATCCTCAAGAACCACACCAAAGTGATTGTGTCGCACCCTGCAGTCTGATGATTATTTACCCAGCAAGAGACATTAGGGGAAAGAAGAGGGAACTGGATGGTAGTAGTCCAAGAATTCGATCTATATATAAAACCTTCCAAACTAGTAAAAGGACAAGGATTATGCAAACTTGCAGCCGATGCCTAGGACCAAGTAAATGAAGATTCTGGATGGGAGAATGAAATGGAACTGTGGTTTGGTGAAATATCATACATCTCCCCAGGACAGGAGTCTTGGTATAAGGATTTAACTTATCTCCTACACCATGGGACTTGTCTGGAAAATCTCAACCCTAGGGAAAAGAGAGCTCTCAGGTTAAAATCTGCACAATATCACCTTATAAGTTCAGTTCTCTTCCAAATCAATTATGATGGGGTCCTATTAAGATGTCTTGGATGTGAAGACGTAGACAAAGTGTTGAAGGAGCTCCATGATGGCCTTGTTGAGGGACATTTCGCAGGAAACACCACCGCTCATAAGATTATGAGAGTCAGCTATTATTGGCCCACCTTGTTCAAAGACGCTCATACCTACGCTAGAAACTATAAAACCTATCAAATAAGCATAGGGAAGGATAAGAGAGCACCATTCCCACTCCAACCTGTGACTGTCTCGAGGCCTTTTGAACAATGGTGGTTGGATATCATAGAAGAAATTACACCCATCTCTTCAAGACAACATAAGTACATTCTTACTGCTATCGATTATTTCACGAAATGAGCAGAGGCTATCCCTTTGACTCATGTAAACGAAAAATGTAGTGATCCAATTCATAGAACAACAACTGATCACAAGGTTTGGTGTCCCTTCTATCCTAGTTTTTGATAATGCTGCTTATTTTTCTTCCACCCTCTTGACAGAGTTTTCTCTGGACAAAGGAATCATAATTAGGTATTCGACAAATTATTATCCACAGGGAAATGGTGTGGCAGAATCAACTAACAAGAATCTGATGAGGATATTAAAAAAGATAGTTGCAGATAACCAAATGAATTGGCATAATCTACTCCATAACGCCTTATGGGCCAAAAAAATCACACCCAAAGAAGCTATAGGAAATTCCCCATACTTTCTGGTCTATGGGCAAGACGCCATCCTCCCAAATGGGATCTATCTTCCATCTCTTCAACTAGCCCAAGATTCCAATGAGGATCCTTCATCAGCCATACAACGAATAATCAACACTATGCTCATGCTTGAGGAAGAAAGAGAAAAGGCAAGTCAAAATTCCTAGATCACCAACAGATAGTGAAAAGATGGTTCGAAAAGCATAAGGCTAAAGAGAAGAACTTCGAAGTAGGAGACCTAGTCCTAAAGTGGGACAGAGAAAATGCACCGAAAGGGAAGCATTCTAAGTTTCAAAATCCGTGGCTTGGACCTTTCCAAGTGGATGAAAAGGTTGGGGTAGCCATGTATCGATTGAAAAATCTAAGGGGGGAAGATGATGCCCTTCCAGTGAATGGCTAGGCCCTAAAACAATATTTCCAATAAGAAATTGAAGTTTAATAAAAAAAATAAAAAAGGGTAATAATAATAATCTCTTTTTTTGTATGTTGTTTTTAGGATTTCGGTTCTGGTTAGATCTTTGTGATTTTGCTTTATTTTCTTGTTTTTTGCAGTTTTGTTTTCCGCACTTTTGAAGGTTGTGTTTAGCAAGACAATGGTCGACCTCAAGTCATGCGACATGGATAACTTTGTTCCTAACTCATCGCTAACTTACAAACACAAGAAGCCTAGGAGGATCTGCGGTCTCTCTGAGGAGTCCTCTATCTAAACCTCGCCAAATGAAGAACTCTGGAGGAATGTCAGAAGTGTCTGCTGGGTGGTTTGGTAATACCTTAAGGGAAAGAAGGAAAGTTGGAAAGGACTACATGAACCCAGGAAACAAAGCTAGCAAAGGATCCACCTTGATCATCTCACCTTGCGAAATAAATAGACATCATCCTCTCCCGCTCGCTTAGGGTGTCATGCTGAAATAAAGTTGGTATTATCAAAAGAGTGAAAAAGCAGGAGAGGGTATGCAGATATCTTCGCCGAGGCTATGGACGCTCGCTGGAAGTGGATCAAGGTATGTGATGTCGGGGTGACTCCACCGGGGCTATGGATGCTTGCTGACAGTGGAGTGACACCGAAGCAAGTGATTAATGGTAACTGAAGGCTTCATGTCGATGAGTGCTTTGCTAAACTTTCATAAAAAGGGGGTGTGAGTCAGGGTCAAATGAAACGAAGGAGGCAAAGGGTTAAAACCCCACGGGCAGACCCGGAAGCATCAACCGAAGAAATTCAAATGCAAAGGTAAAGAGGTTCTTATTGTCAAACCAATCAAGGTTCTCCATTAGCTTCCATATCAGTCGAGGCTTGGAGAAGGAACATAGATTCTGCTTTCTCCCAGTGAATCGCCATTTGTTGAGCACTCAACACACCCTAAAAAGGTCTATGTCAAATTTTCACTTTTTGGGTACCACTTGATCTTTTGCACTGTCTGAATGCGCTTCAGTATGAAACGACTACCTGTGCTTATCATTATGTTTTCATGTTGAGTCGTTTAAAGTCTGCTTGAACATGTGAAAATAATCTTAAATTTAAAAGGGACTAACATTTACTTAAGGAATCGATAGTCTAAATTTTTCCCCAACGCGCTTAGGAAATTTGGCATCGGGAAAGATTAAAGGTGATGAAAATCGCTTGAGAAAACCCAAATAGCCGAGCGTTAAATTTCACCAGCGTTGGCAGAAGGAGGTCTCTCGTCTCCGCGAATAAGCTTCACTAAAGATATCACCGAAGTCTAATTTGTTCGACATCGATAGAAAAATGAGAAGAGTAAGTGTCGCGCAAGTATAAGAGTGGTATCGTCGATTGCTGGCTCCCGAAATGTTTTTGGCGTTGCAGATTTACGAAGGTGATAACCCGCAAAGAAACTACGCGCTCGAACTATCGCAGATCGTTGATCCTTGATACCTTTCGGCACCGGAGGTTGTCTCAGGAGGACACCAACGGAAAAATACACAAGGATATCACCGATCCCCGATTTGTCCACAGGAGAGACACGACGTGATGAGACGTTTTATCCCTAAGATATGTTAGGTACGACGCATTTAAAATGTTAGTTAATTCTTGGATCGTGCATTAGTTTCTAATTCATGTGCAAATCAAAAGGGATCGTTTAAGCCTGCCAATACAATGCAACTCCCTCCGCGCCTCCCCGTCAACCAAGTTAGAATTTATTTGCAGAGATCCGATGGTAGTTTTTTTTGAATTGCATTCATTACTCATATTAACTTATTGATACGAGTGATAGGATATCTCCCGTTGTATTCTTTTGATTCATTGTGTATGAACCTATTATGCGCAACAAGGAGTTCAAAGCACACAAAGGATCAATACTACCAATCCAGAGAAGGCTTCCAAGGTTCAGTCACCAGTGAGTATTAAACAACAATTTTAGCAAGCATTACATGTATGTATCAGCTTATGGTGTTTTACGCTTCATTTCATATGTTTCCACCCAACACTACTCTATACGCTTGTTTAAAGGACCGTTTTCAGTTTTAGGAACAATGCCTCTAAAGAAACCCACCACTAGGAAATCCCCAAGAGCACCAAAGCTGCAAGAACCAGAGGCGGGAGAAGGTTCCTCCCCAATAGTTTCGAGGAAATTGGAATTTGCTCCAAAATTGGTGCTCGTCATTAAGATAGCCACCAAGAAGGCCTTCGTCTAGCCCCGAGCCTTTGGAGACACAGAGGAGAACATCTGGACCAAAACAGTATTCCCTCGTTGGGAAGAACTGTTTAAGAAAATCAAGAAGGAGGAAACCCTCAAGTATGCATCGCACAACGATCTTGATACGAGAAAACTCGACGACAAAGTTCTCCCGAATGTCTGCAAGGCTTATTTGCACATGGTGGCGAGCAGGACTCTGGTATTTCCCTGCATCAAACTCTTGAAATGGTTGATTGATCACACTGATACACAGAGGTGTTTAATTAACGACGACAATGACGGATGCGTCGGGGTTTTCCTCCCAGTAGAAGTTCAAAGTTACTACAAGCTCAGGGAGCCGGAAGAATGTTTAAGCACTTATTTTGTTTTGAGTTTCTATTAGAAGCATGACACTAGCATGAATATGGCGTCCTGGTGGAGAGAGGATAAAAAGTTCACCAATCAGACCTCTGTCTGGTACCCAACAACCAACCTAAGAGAGCCTTACATCTATCTAATGGCGCTTCTCTGTCGATTGCATGGGGAGAAAGACTGCTCCAGATTTTTGGAGGCGTGGATGCCTCTGGCTTATACCATAGCCATTTCTGGAATAGGTTTTAACTGGGGTGCAATGATCTCCAAACAATTGAGCACTTGCATACGACAATGTCAGACACCAAAAGAGGGAGAAACCCCATCCTTCTACATGGCCTTGTATCTGCTGGACGTCGTCTGTGCCAAGACCGTCTTTGCTGGAATGAATTTTAATCTAGAATTCCTCTGAACTCTTGGACCATGTATACTTTATCATCCTTTGGGAAAACAGGTACAAGAAATCTTATTCTCTCATCTGTGATCATTTTATTACATGCATTTATTCTCTGTTGTTCAAGAAAGAATGCTTAAGGCTATCGAATGCAGCCAAAAAGGTTGTATCGAAGGTAGGCCACTAGTATCTAGATGAGCGCGAGACCTACATAAGGGTTTTTGGTGCCATAGGAGCACCCCATCTGTTACCTGTATATGTCCCTAATAAACTGGTATTAGGGGAAATCTGTTATCAGACCATTTTGCAGTGCTACAACGCCACTTTGGTAAAGGACAAGAAGCGGGCCTTCATACCTTATGGGTTTCATATTGACTTCTACATGGTCAAGGACACCACACACGCTAAGAAAGAAGGGCTAAGTCAATTGGAATTTCGATTCCAGACTGGTCGTTTTTGCAAGCATGATCCCAAGGGTCTAGTCCTAAAACATGCATCATAGGTATCATCCTGTTGGCCTTATGCCCATGACCGGTTTGAAGATGAGATTTTCACCAAAAACGTCGAAGACTGGAATGAGGTGGCGGTGAGGAGGGCTGATCCTAAAATAACCAGATTCAAGGCCATGAGTTGGGAGGAGAAAACGACATCCTTAGAGAAAACAAATCAAGAAATGCTCAGGACCCTAGAAGGAAGGGTAACATCTGAACCGGGTGAAGCGGTGGGAAATCCCCAAGAAGCCATCAAAGCATCATAAGTTTATCAAGAATCCCCATTACAAATCAAGGATTCCCTTGAGGTTCAAGTTGTATAGGGGATGGGGGGCTTATGTGGCAGCAGGCCCAATTGCTAATGAAGCGAATGCAGGATAATCTGGATCTCATCATAACACCTAGGCTTCCAACCAATAGCCCAGAAGGAAGCCTAACGGAGCCAGGCGGGCCCGATTTCACAAATCTTGGTAACACCAATGGGTAAGATGACCCTGAATATACAACATTGCCACTCAATTCACCGGTAGGTGGGATGAATCAACTAGAGATAGGTTGGGTGTCAGTAGAAACACATGCGCCTAATCCTTTGAGCAAGATTATAACTATATATAGTGACGATGAGAGCCCAGAATCATCTCACGACAACCCTATATGCATCCAAGAGGAAAAAGGACCTGAGAAGACTTATTCCCCTGAGCCCAAAGTGCAAACAAAGGAGGTCCCACAAAGGGAAATATAAGATAAAAGTCACCTCGAAACAAAGGAACCCAACACATCCGAAACTGGAGCAGATCTGAAGGACAAGCCCAAATTGGATGAGCCAAAGAAATAATCCCCGCGAAAGGAAATAAACGGTTCTGTGACCAACAAGAAAGTGAGTAACAAGTTTGTGCCCAACATCGCTACTCCGCTCAATACTCAGACCCCTGACGAGTGACAGGTAGAGGTTGGGTATTTAAGGCACAATGAGGAAGTTCAGGAGCCCGATCTTGAACAAGTATACACCACCGGTAGCCTAGGAAACATACTCACATGGGGCGATCAATAGATACCCGAGCCGGTAGATGAGGTAACAGATATCTATGCGATCTCCTATGATCGAAAGAGAAATGACATCGTTAAGAGAACTACAAAGAAAATAACACTAGTACATATGACCAAATTTGCGACGGTTTTTTGTTGATATTGCCACACTTATTCGTCTCAATTTCCACGAAAGCCGAGTTTTTTTTTCGTCGAAATAATTTCGTCACTCTATCGATGATCCAGGTGTGCGTGGAAACATCGACGAAATTATCTCTCCACGCATCACCACCTTCAAGTTTGGTTAACCCTTTGCATCATCGCAATTCCGACGAAACCTCGTCGCAAGTAGAATGAACAACTGTGGCAATTACGATGAAATTTCGTCACAATTGCGATGGAAGTTTTTGACAAGTAAAAAACTTACGATGCAGATGTTGTATGTGCGACGAAAAACCATGGTAACTTGCAATGAATACCCATGGAAATAGTGACGACATTGATTCATCAAGACCAAAGTTACGACGAAGATGTTGTATGTGCGAGGAAACCTGTGGCAAATTGTGACGAAAGTTCGTCGCTATTTTTATTTTTTATTTTTAAAAAGGAGGATCTTGTTATATTAAGATTGCAGGTTTACATGTTCATTTGCAACACCAACTGTCCCACCTAAAAAAGGAAATCGAGATAGCTGGCCGTTCCATGCCACTTGTTTTCAAACCAAAATAGCCAGGCTGTCATCCGCCCAGCCCGAAGGAAACCAGGACGCATGGCCGCCATTAGTTTAAGTTTGTTCCCTAAGTAACCAATGGCAACATAGCTATAGTCTAACTAAGATAAAGCTCTGGTTTGAAACAAAAGAGAAATTCTAACTATGATCATTGACAAATCCTTTTACCCGGTGTACTCATCATCTTTGTCGTTCTTTCCCATTCCGACTGGAATCGCGTAGGCTTGAGCACACATAGGGCATTTTCATCTTGAAGACATGTTGGAGTAAGCTATGTACATCATGTCCAGGCATTGACTGATTCAGATGGCCCTGTGGATTTGGTCTTCCACCATGATGCGTGTTTCAAAAATCAATTTCATATGCTCTGGCTGGAGGAATGGAGGCTGGTCCTGCGCATTGAACTCCTTGTCTTCAATTTCACCACCACCTTGTCGTACTTGTAACCTATTCTACTGTGCCACTTCCCTTGGAGGTTCGCTGCTTCTTGAATTGTCCTTTTCGCCTGTGTTTCCCTGTAATTATTCCTCAACATAGCAGGTTGTGTACACCTCTGCTAGGTCATCTTCCTGACGATTGTGTGTCATTCCTGGAGCTTGAGACATGGCATCATTCACGAAACAGGTGTGAACATCCCAATTATCTGGGACAGTGAAGAGGAGATGTTCTGGAGGCACCTCGATGGGTTTGTCTGGAACAAAATCCTCCACATACGCCATGGGAGGCGTTCTGGTTCTCCCAGGCTTCCTGGTTCTGCGAGTGTATGCCAACGCCAACGCTTTTTCAAACTTCTTCTGCCGTTTCCTTCGGGAGTCAACTGCATACCATGCTGTGCCTATGCAAGGCTGGCCCCTTGCTCTCAGCATGAGGAGAAGTAGAGCTACAACCAAAATGCTGACTGGATGAGTATCCTTGCTCCACCACTCTGAAGGTTCAGCCTTCGGCCTTTCAATTTCCAAATGCAGCTCATATCCCTCCAGGCGACTGATAAGGATGAAGGTGACGGTGATAGCCTTGGCCATTAAGGCTAGTTCCTTAGTGTGCTGATCTGTTGTCCTCTTCACTCACGTGAGAGGCTTCGTCCACTGGTGTAGTCTGCCCGGGCTCGCTCCCATCTTAATGGTGAGGAGATGGGAGCCGGTGGCCATTAATTATGGCTCTACCTAGCTCGGTTCCGCGTGTCCCTCCTCCTCGACGTGGCACCCCATCCGAGGTTTGGAGATCCTTGTTGGCCAGATCATGACACCGATCTAAGATGTCTGAGCTTCCAGTGGTTTGTGTTTCCCATTATATGTGCTTTGTCTCCTTCACTACCCCTTCATTTGCCAAACAGTCCTCTACCCTGTTTGCTTCTCTTTTCACATGAGAGGGTATGATGCTAAGGTTCATTCGAAGGAGGCTTCTGAATTCCTCTAATAGCCCTGAGAGTCGCCAGCTGGGTGAGATTGTCAGCGATTTTTCCCCATGGAGGATCTTGGTGATTAGCTGGATGACAATTTTTGTGTCCCCCTCTAGGATGAGCTTGTGATAATGTTTATCATTTGCTGCTTGGAGACCCTGCAAGAGGCCCGTTAGCTCCGCTACATTGTTTGTGTTTTTCCCCAAGTAACCTATTACGAAACATAGGATCTTTCCGTTGGAGTTTCTGAGTATGGCTCCATATCCCGCTGGTCCTGGGTTCCCTTTGGATGCCCCATCGAAGTTGATCTTTATGAAATCTGTTGGAGGAGGGGTTCAGATGGTTGGGCTGCTATGATGATGTTTAAGTGCCTTTATCATCAATTAATTGGTCAAGTTAGGCTTCCAACTGCGGAGTATGGATTGCTCCTCCGGGTTGTAGTTTAAGTCTTTGAGGTTCCAGGGCTTGCTTCTGATTGTTTCCTTGATCAGTGTGATAATTTTTTCCCAAGTTGAGCCTTGTGTGGAGGCTTTGGAGTGAAAGATTCTTTTGTTGTACTCTTTCCAGATTTTCCATAGGATGAATCCTGGGAGGAGTTTCCAAATGTATTCCAGCAGAGGATTGTTGTAGGTGATCGAGTCCCAATTTTCAAGCGTATCTCTAATGTTGCTCCTGTTTTGATTGGATCAGCGCATTATTTGAGCTCCTTGGTCCCAAATCCACTGATTGAAAGAACATCTATTGAATAAATGTTCCTTGGTTTCCTCTTGTTGGAGGCATAAGACACATATTGAGGGTCCGATGAAGCCTCTTTTCCTGAGGTTGTCCCAGGTTAGGACTCTATTGTGAACAATACGCCAGAGGAAGGTAGACACCTTGGGCCATAGCACAGGGTTCCAGACCTTGTTCCATATGTCTATTTGCAATTTATCCCTATACTGGGCCCTGGTGTATTTTAAATTCTCGCTGGCTAACTTTGTAACCACTTTCTTGTTGAAAGTGTTGCCGAACAAGTTCACCATGTGATCTATTAAATCATCTTTCTTTTTTCTATCTTGGCCATTCCACCGTGTGCGAATGGT
>SNQJ01S0117056.1:8139-27984 GCA_010110895.2 Picea sitchensis | reverse complement strand
AAAAATAACCATATTGAAGATAAGAAAAGCATGAGAAACCTCAACTCACAAGTCAGTGAGTTTCCATTGTTTCAAAACTAAGTACCTCTAATGCATCCCAACTTGATAAAAACATGCAAGGTGTAAACGAATTATGTTAATTTGCATAATCCAATTTATCATAAACATTGAAATTGACAAAATTAAAAAGATTAACTTTAGAAGAATTACCCTCTAACTTGGACATTCTCTAAGAAATACAAAATTCTTTTATAAATACAAACCTTTTCATGGAAAGGAATGCCAAAGGAAATCAAAATTCAACTTCCATTTACTTAAAGCAAAAATTAGAAATATAAAATAAACTTGGAAAATATATTTGATAATATTTTGGATGACAAATTTTAAATTACAATTAAGAATACTCATAAACCATAAAGAAAAGATTAAGTCTATATAACAATATAAACACGTAAACATCAATTTAAAGAAGAAGAAAAAAGATAAATGATAATAATATCACACCTAATTCAAAAACACACCCTACTCTTCTTTTACACCATATCCATCCAACTTCACGGTAATCATCAAATAATTAAAAAATAGATCAGGTTCGAAAATCCCTACCCCGTATGATAAATAATTAAAAAATGGAGTATGTCCAGTACAAAGTAATATTCATAATATTCAACTGAATAAAATAAAATATCAAATCACGTTTAGAGCACTTACGGAACTTCTGAATAAATAAATATTTATTTATTAAAATATAAACATTCCATGGACGCTGGGAAGGCACTTTTATGCCGACAGCAGAGCATGCCGAGAAAGAGCGAATAAATTTTTGAGGGCATCTAACTGACAGAGAGGCATTACTTGTCATGCATGTAAATTATCAAATGTGCCTTCGAGGCTCCTTAGCTTATATCAGTGAAAATTGGGGTTTTATATTTCTAAATTGTTATACCCTCAACCAAGATGATTTTAATGGAAATTTATTTTAAAATGTAGAAAACTTGACGAATCTTACTAGTCCTTCATATGTCAACTATAAATGTTTGGCGTTAGTTTTGTAAAAATATTCAAATTTCTAAGGATTTAATATAGTATTTATAAAATTTTGGCGATTTTTACGGTAAAATAGTTTTATCCTATAAAATTTGGGCGAATCATTTTAAAATAGCAAATCTCGTTTTTGGAAAAACCATGGAAAATTAGCCCATGAGCGAAATTTAACCCCTAAAATCATCCACCGGGGCCTCAACTGTCCACCACATAGTTTATTGAAAAGAGGGAATCCTAATTTTTGAGTGCATATTATTGATATTAAATAATTAAAGATAAGAGAGAGTGGACTACTAAACTGGTTGGTGTCAGGTTAGTAGAAAAGTGGCGCCTTCGCCCCTCTTTCGTTTAAATCATTGAAAATTTGTGTTTTATATTAATAAATTCGTAGCATTTCATTATAAATATGGGGGAGAGTTGTCAATTGGGTGTTTTATATTAATAAATTCGTAGCATTTCATTATTAATATGGGGGAGAGTTGTCAATTGACTGTAGCTTGAATTATTGTGAAGAATGATCATCCGAGTTCAAATCTCATAATGACATGAATAAAATTCATATGAATATGTTGTAATGGCTTCAAGCTTATATATATTGAAAAATTGCTTTTAATTCTTAATTGAATAGCAAAACTCTCGATACACATTGCTCATTAAAAACACACACATTTTACTTTATTGCATCTAAGAGCTAAATATCCATATCTACCATAATTGTTTGTTTGAGATTGATATGGATAACTCATAATATGTGATCGTTGTCATTCTAATTCAACGTGGACAAGACAATCAATTTCTTACCTTAGTGAGAACCTCAATAAAAGGATATATAGATACCCAACTTATGATAAACAGCTTTAATCACTACAAAGAAAATACCAATTTGCAAATTTTTTTGAAAACCACGTCTTTCCTTCTCTATTTTTAATGGAGGTTTTTAGCAGAAACTAGCAGCTAGAGGTTTTAACTATTGTTTTTTAGGTATGCTTGAACCATATTATTGAAATAATGTGCTTCAGTAACATGCACGCTAGTTCATAAGCCTACTAGAAGCATCAAGATAGGTTAACATATTTTATAAAAAATATGAAACATTTAAAAAAAAAAAGCCTTATTAGTGTGCCCAATATATTAAGCATCCCCATGCGCTTAATTTATTTGCACTAGTACGTAGAAGCATCAAGATAGGTTAACAATATTTTATAAAAAATATCAAACATTTTTTAAAAAGCTGCCTAATATATTAAGCATCCCCATGCGCTTAATTTATTTGCACTAGTACGTAGAAGCATCAAGATAGGTTAACAATATTTTATAAAAAATATCAAACATTTTTTAAAAAGGCCGTGTTAGTGTGCCCAATATATTAAGCATCCCCATGCGCTTCATTGATTTATTTGCACTAGTACGTAACCTCGACACGTGCACCGAATTAGGTTAAAACACTTTTTAATAAAACATTATTTTTTCTAAAATAAATTTGGTGTGTCTAATATCTTTGGCCGGCACTAGTGCGTAACATTGCCACATGCACTGATGTCTAGGTTAAATAAATAAATATAACTAATATGTTAGATACCTGCACACACTAGTTCATTAGGGTATCCACACCACGATAGGGTTTAAATTTTTTTATCTAACCATAATTTCGTTTAGTGCTTCAAACCATATAAGCAACATTTCTTACTAACCCCCTATGACCTTGAGTGCTTCTAGATAGTCCGATTTTTCAATTCCATAGTGATTTTGTGTTTGTTGAGTGCTACTAGATATATTTCTCAATCCATAGTGATTTTGTGTTTGTTTTGGAATTTTGCAAATGGTAACAGATTTTCATTTTTTCTTTATGATGGATTGACTAAGTAAATTGATTCTTGTAAATTCATTAATATTTTTAATTATTTAAACATTAAAATTAGACATTAATTTGACTATTTTTAATTTTTTTTAAAAACCACTCACTCTCACCCTCTGTAACAATGTCAACGGATAGCAACACTCTAACATTTGTAGGAATTTATACTATGTAGAGTACCAAATTTGAATTACATATTTAATGAGCAATATCATTATTATTTTATGAAAACTCTGATCTTAAATTTATATAATTTTATAATATTTTTATTTTATTTTAATCAAGTATAGGCAGGAATTACAAGTGAATTATCTAATTTGGTAGCCTTGAGAGGCATGCAAGACGGATTCATTGGTTGAAAATTCACTATGGGAAGTAGAAGTTCATTATGTTTGGTGATATGTTTTCTTTATATGTCATTCAATGATTGATAGACTTATTTCAACTGAATTCATATCGGTTTATTGTGTTGGAGTTGAGATTCCATATAATCATGCAACATTTTATAGGTGAAACTATAAATATTGCTTAAATAAAGTATATATTTAACAACTAAATGTAAAAGAGCCAATGCTTTTTATTATGGAACCTATGGATCATGGGCCCACCATGCTTTTGTTGTGCCTATCTAATTGTAACATGACATATCAAATTTCAATCATCCTACAAATCTTGGGATATTGTATCATTTTACATATGAATTTCTCAATATACGTGAAAAATATTATTTATTCTTTCTATCAATTTTTATTTGCAATATGAGTAGGATAAATTGCATTAGAAACTCAACTAGCATCTCACCTTTACAAAGTTGTTCAAATTTATTGTACTTGCATTGAAAAACAAAAAATAAGGGATTCATGTATCATCCAACTTAGAGAACAACATGTTTGAAAACATTGGTTAAGAAAAAAATGTGAGATAACAATTAATGTAATTCAACTACAATTCCATGCCCAACAATGGCCAAAAATCTTCTATTGATATCCTACTACAATGGATAGTTCGTTTCCTTCATCTACAATTCACTATCCTGAGTAGTTTAAATGAAACACTTCCTTCAATATATTTTATTTCTATTACACTTAAGTGTCTCTATCTTTATAAAATATTTACGAGGTACAACACCATTAAACCTCTATGTCAAAATCACTTTGTTTTCGTGAATGAAAAGCTTCATTCCATATTGTAAATCCTTTTGTACATCCAAATATATCAACATTTCACAGTCATTCAGAATCCTATTAATTACACCATTCTTTTTCGATAAACCTCTAGAAAAGTGAACATGATTCCTTTTCATATAGAAAAGGATAGTATTATAATTGACTTTAGGCTATTCCAATATGTTCCATGTACACACATTGAAACTTCTTTAGCACACAAGATAGGTTTCAACAAGCCATTTGAACCTATCAACTCCATTCCATGTTCTTGGTTTGATCTAATTAGGAACACACCCTTTTCTTATAGTATCCAAAGCATTGCTTATTATCCCTATTTATTGCCCATCTAATACATCAAAAAGTGAGAGAGTGAAAGGGAAACCCTACATGAGTTCTCATATTGAGATTCAAAAAATATTTTTTAAGGGCATCAAATTCAACTCAAAATATCTATGTTGCAAACCCAGCTTCACCTTATTGGCCAATATCTTATCACATTCATTCATAAAAGGGGTTTTTTAATTATGAAAAATAGAGTCAATATATTGTAGGTATTGGGTACCAGGGTATTTGGTAAAAATAAGGGATATATCATAAAAATAGGGTTTTTTTTTGGAAAAATATATTGGGAGGGAGGTTAAACAAAAGGATTTGGGGAGGTATTTATTAATATATAGTGAAATTAATGGTATATTTAATATCCCATGAAGGAACACGTTGTGTCACAATTTCATTGAGTGGAGACCCCGTGGTCACAAAACATATGACAAGGAATAATCCATAACATCAAATTGATCACTTTTTCCTATGATAGGAATTGAATTGAATTTGAACTCCATGGGTTTGATTTAGAGGCTTGATACATCAATTACTATTTTCATCATTGGTGTTTTACATTTCATACAATGGTGGATACTCATCATTGATCCCTAACTGTATGGTTCCTTCTAGTTTTTTATTTCAACACATTTATTTGCACTACAATTGTTCATACTCATATCTTGGTACATATTATCATTATTAGTGTTCCACCTTGTGTATGGAAGTGGTTTTCATTATTGATTTCTAATTAATTTCTCCCATGTTCGACCATAAATCACTATCGCATTGAGGAGATTTGTACTTAGTGGTTGTAGTGTTTCAAGTCCAATTGAAGACCAAGGAAATGTATAACTCTTTTTCAATAGTTTTTTTGAGCCTTTAGCCTAACCTTACATTAAGTCAACTCTCTCCATATTTCATCCCTGTGCTTAGTAGGAATCCTTTGTTGTAGTTCTTCCCCCCTAGGGTGACATTGTCCTCTCATGCATTTTAGATAGAAGAATCATTCACTTTTAGATGTATCATGTGTAGTGACCGTCATTTAATTTAAACTACCATATAATTAAAATAGAATAGTAAATTTGAAATTTACTCAAATTTCACTTAATCTAGCACAATCAATCCAATATTTCAATAAATAAAATTTGGTAACCATTTACATACCTCACTCTGATGCTATCCTCCGCTTGATGCTATCCGTCGCTTGAACCTGACGCTGGACACCCCAAAACTAGCCACCCTACCAACTAGTACGCTTAGCCCTAGGACATCAATGGATGTCCTAGCCCTCCGAGCCCAAAACCTCCTCAGCCCCTGGTGCACTGTAAACCCCACTGTAAACCAACTCTCCCAAAACTCTCGTTCTCCCTTCTCGTCGAATGCATGAAAATGAATAATCCCCTCTCCATCATCCTTCTCCCTCCCTTATGCTTCCTTCACCGCCCTCGCACATTCACTCCCCCACCAAACACCTTATCCCTTGATTAATGCCTTATCCATTCATTTATTTCTTATTAATGGTCTTATCCTTTATTAAATGTTTCCCTTTTATGTATGGGTTACATTATCCCTTATGGGATACGTAACCCCATTTAACATTATATTTCATTTTTAACCTTTAATTTAATACTTAATCAATTAATGACTCACTTAATAATGTTAATCATTCATTAACCCTCATATACACTATTTAATAATAACCAATTAGAATTATTATTATTGATATAAAGTACAATTTAGATAATCTTGATGATTATTATTAAATTAGCTCATCTTAATAGTTAAGGGTCATTACATACCCCCACCCTTGGAAACTTAGATCCCGAAGTTAAAGGTATCTTATGGTACAAAGAACATGGTTCACACATTCATAACAAGTAATTGGCATTATTAGTAAGTAAGTCAAGGAAACTCATACATACTAGTGTATATGTACAAAGAAATGTATGTGTATTGCTGAGTACATACAATTCTGTTATATGTACTAATAATTAATTTGTCGCCCTTTAGTATTTTATGTATGCATCCAATTGAGTCAACAAGACTAGTCTTCTATAAAGACAACAATCAGTGGTGTGTGAGAATCGTTTAATTACAATTGTCGAGTTCAATGATTCATTTTAAACGTATTGGTTTAGTTACCATAATAGTGAATATTCATATATACATTTTCTTCATCAAATCCACCACCGGACAAATCCTCCATATAGTCTCAACTATTCTACTCATCCTTCCTCCCTAACCTGCTTTAACTCATTCCTATCGTCTCACGCTGGAGCTATCTTGGGTATTGACTATCTGCGACCTAACTCCAAATAGAATCGTAAGTGGAAGTGTCGCTCTCGACCAAGCTTCCCTAGCGAGACAGCCAGTCCTCATCACACAACTTACGGGGGCGTGAACCGGCCTTCCGTCCTCGGGACTTGGTTTCGAGGAGGATACGGTGGGAAATGCACTCCACCCCTCTAATCGGTCTAGGGTCCACCTCGATGGCCCACCCTATAATGGAGGATACGGTGGGAAATGCCTCCACCCTCCCTATGAGGATCGGGGTCAACACCCTACAATGGAATTTCTAGTGACATGGTGGAATTAGCGGAGGGTTTGATAAATACGTTTATTTGGTTTTGGGTAGTATGGATTGCAGAATCATGCTGTGATCCACATATCATAGCAATGCATCTTAACCAATATAAATTTCTAAATACAATATTCATACCATAATGTTTGCCGATTAGGTGGTCACGATATACACTTTCATCATTGTTGCCCCTTGGCTACTTCATATCCCATAACTTCTGAATTGATGCTGTAATACAAACTCATGCATTTCTATGCATTATCATCAATGTAATTGCATACTAGCATCGTTCACTGGTATCCATGTACCAATAAGTTAACATCAAAGGTTTCCAACTAGAAATAGATCTCTCAATGTATCTCATAATTCAATTTAGACACTCATTCTGAATTATCATTTACTCAAATTAGATTGCATAATATCCAACATCATCCTAATAGCATTTAAACATTCAATCAATTCACATTTCACAGTATTACTTCATATCATATACATCACCATCAATAGCATTTATACATTAAGTGAAGTTTTCATCCACATAATAGATAAAAGCATTACATACATCATCAATAGCATTGTTTAAACTTGTTCATAAAATTTACATGTATGTAGCGGATCATCATATATCATCATCAAATAACATTTAAACATTCGTAAAAGTTCATAGTATTGAAAGTTTAGAGTATCACTTAATAGTTTCATGGTGACTAGAAATAAAGTATATAGTCCTGGAATTAGTCTAAAGGCTGTCTTAGTCAAGGTGGTGTTACATACACCCACCCCTCGAGAAACATGTTCTCGAATTGGTCAAAATAGTGAGGGATAGTCTCTTTGTAATGTCTCGACATCTTCCCAAGTAGCGAGATCTGGACTATACTTGTCCCAACTGGACCTTAACTTGGTCTACCAGAACGTTCACAGTAGCGTAGGACTCTCTGATCCAATATCGTGCGGTTCTGCATTGAGGGGTTCCCCGTTCGACACCTGGTCCTTTAATTTAGTTTATGTGATTCATCGACAACATAATGGCGTAGAAGCGGACGTAGAAATACATTGAGTTTTATGCAAGTGGGGTGGTGATGCGAGGCGATAGACAGCGGGTCCAATTTTCTCTTGGATCCACGAATGGTCCCTATAACCCGTGGTGACAACTTTGTCCCCTTCGAACCGTATGGTACTCTTATTCAATCTAATCTATCAATCTCTAAATCAATGTCAATCTATCTTCAAAATCAAATGTCAATAAAAATCTATTAAATCTATCCATTATTGATTCAGATGTCAGATCATTTGTAAACTTGTCAAAATCTAGAAGTGAATCTGGAATCACTATCTGAAATAATCTTCTTAAGTATCCCATGCAAACATATAACCTCACTTACAAACACCCGTGCCACGCTCCGGTGACATTGTAAGTTTCTCTAACCGGAATAAGATGAGCACTTTTGTTCAACTTATCCACTATCACAATAATGGCATTGTGTCTATGGGATGAGTGGTAGCTACAACAAAATCCATGAGATGACTTCCCACTTGGGCATAGGAACATCGTGGTTGTAGGAGGAGCTGTTTGGGTGATGGTGGTCAGCTATAACGACACTCTAGGTATTTGGTGAAGAAATGGACTACATTGCGTTTCATGCCTACCCAAAGAAGAGCTTCTTCATATCTGCGTACATCTTTTTCACGCCAGGATGCGCACAATAAAATTGATCCTGGGATTCCTTTAGTATGATGCTTGAATATCCCCATTCGGCGGGGAGATGTACATCCCTTCCCCTCGATATCTTAACAATCCATTAGTTTCCAAACTATACCGCCGATGCTTTGGATCTAAGCGCTCTGCAGGTTTGAAATAACCTTTAATGCCAAAATGCTCGCCCGGAAATTTGTTCCAACACAGTTCCCTCAGATTGACCTTTAGGGTACCAAGGAGAAGACAAGTTGTCTCTTGCTCAGGGCATCGGTATTTCCTTTCCTTGATATGCGATATGCAAATCATACTCACTCATGGCTTCGCTCCATGCTTTGCACAGCATTTAGATCTCTTTGAGTGAAGAGATGTTTTACTGAAACTTTGATTGTCCATTTTGAGTTCAAAGTTTCACCCTACTATATAGTACCTCCAAAGTTTCATAGCTAGCATTCTGACCCATGTATAAATCATGGAGTCATTATGACTCTACGTGCTTCTTCAACTTTCTTGGCACATAAGCTATCACTCCTCCATCACACGGGCTTATTTATTATGCTTGAATAAATGCGGTATGAAGTCTTTTTTCCATATCGGCACTCAGCAGAATTGGTGCACTAGTTAGTAAAATTTTAATCTCGATGAATGCATTATAATAGTCTTTTGTCCATTCATACCTAAACCCCTTGCATTGCAAAGTGGTGATAGGTTTAAGCTATTTTGAGAATCCTTCTACAAATCTCGGTAATAACCTGCTAGCCCCATGGAAACTTCACCCCTCATGGGCATTTTTCAGTGCTGGCCACTCCATAATAGCCTTACCTTTTCTGGGTCCATGGAGATTCGCCCAGGAAGTATGGCCTAAATAATGGATCTCTTTACGAAAGACACTTCGTGATTTCCCTTAAATTTGTTCTCTCCTAAGGTAGGACAACACTATTATAAGTGTTCCTCATGTTCCTTTCATTCTTGGAATAAGATGAGGATGTCATCTAAAAGACTTGTACAAAAGCGGTCTAGGTATTTTCGGAATAAACCATTCATGCGGCTCATGAATACTGATGGCACACTGGTCAATCCGAGAAAGGTACTACAACAAGGCTTCGTAATGTCCAAACCGAGGTTGAAGAACGTTTTGGGATATCCTCTTCCTTAATCAACAGCGATACCACGATCATAAAATCGGTGATCTTTGAGAATACCGGTACTCCTATTTCATCGTCCGGAAGAGATCATCAATTAAGCTGACATTGGAATTTTTTTTTCATTGTAGCACGGTTCAAGTCTTTGTATTCTATACACAGTCATAAGGATCATCCTTCTTCTTTACAAAATTAAGTTACCCGAGGGTGAGACACTAGGTCTTATTATTTCAGTCCGATTAACTCTTTTATTTTGCGTTGCAATTCACGAAAGTTCAGTATTTGTCATCCACGATCTGAGGTCTTGGATATTGGTTACGCACGGGTTTAACAATAGTGAAATCAAGCCCCCTTTCTGGAGGTAACCCTGGTAGCTCATTTGGGAAAACATCTTGAAATTATGACAAGGTGGATCTTGATCTAATGGGGTCCCTTCCTGTCTTTCGCGCCTCTGCTACATAGGGTGACACCCTTGTCTCAAGCGTAGCTTGACCTTCACATAGTTGATATAAAGCGTAGCGACACTTTTCTCTGTATACCACCGGATCTCATGGTCTTCCTTCATCATCGACACAAAGCATCCTCTTTGCGAAACAATCTACCAAAGCTTGATGAGATGCTAATCAATCCATTCCAATGATTAGTCCATGCGATCCCAAAAGGCGGTGGCAGTATGCTTTCAACTGGTGGTACACACTCCCTGGGTCTACCTATACAATTATCGACACTAGGTCCCTCGCTTGTTTTCCCGAAGCCATCTTGAATTGTTTAAAGTCACTGTGCTCGTGGGCTACCAACCCACTCTTTTCTAATGCGGATGGTGAAATAAAACTATCTCGTCGCACTAGAATCAATAAAATCTTAACATTGATATGATTTAAGCGTGCTGTGACTCCACCACCGTGGATTGATAATTTGACTTGGCGGTTATTAGCTAACTGCGTGAATATGATGTTTGCTAAGCTCTCCCCATTGAAACTCCTTCGTGGGCGAACCGATGGTAACCGGGGCAGTCCGGATTACATCAGCCGGGTCCTAGCATCTCCGAGGGCAATACGAGATTGAACGGTGCACTATTGTATTAATGCGTCTTTGAAATGAGTTCCCTTCCGATTTGCCCTGCTCCTTTGCTCCACGATACGTTAGTGGTCACATGCGCACTATTGGCGATGAGCGGGGATCTTTCGTTACCATGAAATCTGTATGCTTGTTCTCCAGTGATGAATGTCATTTACGCCACGAAGGCGGTGGCCCGGACCTCCCCTAGAGAATGTCCTCGGAGTCTTTCCTATGTATCCAGGGCGATGCGGAAATGTGGGTCTTGCACCCCCAGTCAAAGTTCATATGTTCTTCCATGTAGCGCGCATTTTCCAGCTCAGCTACTGATGACGGCTTCCACATCCTCACCAGCTCTTATCCTAGGGTTCAATCCGCCAGATGGGCAGCTCACTTTTGTCGTTGATGCGTTATCCATATCGACACATATTTGTCGATTCCATAAACTTATGGTATTCTTCTACCATTTGTTTCCATTATTAAGGCATGAAATGCCCCAACTGTGCTCCTAAATTGAATGCAGCGGTAGATATTTCCTCACGAACCTTTCCTCAAAGTTCCCAAGACAACGTAATGCAGGGGTAAAGGTGCAGTTGTCTTTCCAAGTTACCCCACCAATTGAGGTGTTGTCCCTTAAGCGAAAAATGGGTGATCTTAAGCCTTGATTTGGTGATGTAAAGACAAAACACGGTCATGCCAACTTCAGCCATTCCAGCGTTCAGCGTAGCGACCTCCGGCTAAACTCGAAATTTGATCTTTTCAACTCTTCGTGATGTCTTGGTGGAGTCCTCCCGAATCCCTCGGCGCTTGGATTTTCGCTCAGGGCGGTGGGGTTCCCTTCAATCCATGGTTTTCGTCCCTTTAAAGTGTCATTGATGGCTTCTTGGTGATTATGAGAGCGAGTTGGGGCGATAATTGGTGGTGGCGTTGGTGGTGCTTGCGGCCGCTCCCCTGCCTCACCTCCCTCGAGTCCTGACCATCGACTTTGACACGCATCAACCAAAGTTGCTAGGAATTGAGTTCCAGGATGTTTAAATTGGTGCTACTAAACTTTGAAAACAGGGTTAGGCGTAAAGTTTGCTTTGCAATACGTAAACAGACATTACTCCTTTAATGGATTGGCTCGATTAGGGTTAGGTTTAAGCATCTAAAGCTTACGTTTCTAGCCAGCCTACGAAAACAACTATTGGTTCTCTCCCCTATAGCTACGTTAGCCTTGTTATTGTACGCCTCTATGCTTCGCTCCTGGTGCATATGCCCTCATTCCCGCTTGTGCTGAATTAAAGGCCCTTTGTTTACGCTTCAATTTGACTAAAATAACTTCCCTTCCTTATGTTTATTAATTTGCGCCGAGAGGCGTACACCTTCTGACAATGGGCACAATCAATGATCTTGTAATATTAATTAACCTAAAACCATTGTCGATGGTTATGTGCTAGAATCGGCATATTCTTGGTCGTCCTCAAAAATCAATGGGTCGGATTTATCATTTCACTTAACTTTCTTGCATTTATCAGCGCATCCGTTAACATGTTTACTTTTAATATTTACTGTCATAAAATGTTTTAGGTTATATAATTACTACGTTTAAATGATTAATTAGGATTAAATCATTAGCATCTAAATGATTATCCCGTCCCCGTAATTTTGCATTTTACGTGTAGCTAAGTATGTACCAACACGGCATTAGTTTTTCTTCTTAAAGGCTTTACTTGGTAGGTGGAACAATGGTTGAAGTGTTTAAATGTTAAATTAATTTGCAAAAGAACAATGCATGGCGCATTGGTAGGGAGGATTTCGTAAAGACTTTCCGCGGTGGGAGGTCCGGGGTTCAATCCTCGTGGACTCATAAAATTTATACTTAGCGCTAACTAATATTTTATTAAGCTAAATAACTAAACTTAACTTAGTTAATTGGTTAATTAACTTAATCCTAACTTAACAATTAGTTTAATAACCTAATTATTTTTACTTGTTTATCAATTAAACTTTATTAATTTCTAAATTTATAATTTATTAATATTTATTTCTATATAGTATTCATTATTATTATTTTTGGAAATCCTTATATAAAGTAAAATGAAATAAATGCTATTGGCCCCTGTTAAATAATATTTATCGTAAATAAAGAGAAATAAATACTATTATTTGTTAAATAATATTAAAATGGACTTACCTAGCTACGTGCATTTTGCATGCGCTCCAGGTGTTAGTCCGCCTCCTTCTAGGCGGGCTAGCTGTTCGGCTCCCGGCTCCTTCACAAATGCTCGGCTCCCTCGCAATGCTTTTGCATTCTCAGATGTGATTTTTTTGCTTCATTAATTGTTTTATCATGGTCTGGGTCAGATTCTTGAGTAATCTCCTGTTTCTCGTTGGATTGGGGTTGGGACTGTTCCTGAATCTCGTTCATATCCACAATCAGCAGGGATTCTTTATAAAATAAATTCGTTGAAGTGCAGTTACACACTAAAATGATGAAAGCGAGGCCCCTCCTGTATATTATTATCTCTGCAGCGTCTCTAACCCACTAAGCTCTCTAACTCATGCGATCCAGTCGATCCAATTTGAACAAAATTGCCCTAGCATGATCACCATCCGCCATTTTAATATTATACCTGTCAACCCTTTTTCTCTCAGATCCGACACCGGCAAAACCCGAGGAAAGCAATCATATTCAAATCACAGGTTTATTGTTGTTTATTTTATTTTCTTTGTTTGCCTACGGCTCCTCCCCGTGGCTCGATGCATGGGCGTTCTGTTGGCACGTAGTGGGTTTGTTGTGGCAGTGGTGAGTGTGTGGGAAGCTGGGAGGGTTGACAACCAGGTGGCGAGTGCTATGACTCCATGCGCTTCATACCTCATAAGAGGTGAAGGTGGTGTTTGTAGTTGGGTTTGTTGTGGCAGTGGCTTGTGGGCACCATTACAGATGATAATAGGAAAAAAAAAAATAACTGCTCTCAGATTTACAGAGACAGCGAGAGCTCGAATTTTGAAAGCTGGAGGGGAATGCTTAACTTTTGTTCAGCTTGCATTGCATGCACCACTTGGACAGAACACAGCATTTGTGCGACCACCAGGACGTCATGCACAGTCAACTCAAGATGATGCACGCTGAGGGGTTAGTGTGCCACTGGAGTATGACCGTTTTATTTGGGTTTTCGTTTTCGTTTTTCTTCTTTTTACTTTCTTTTGCTCTTTATTTATTTTTATTTTTTTTAAATTTGAACTACCTGGAGCTCCAACAAAGAAGTTACAGTATCCTTCGGTTGTAAAATAGACTAAATAGACTATCGTAAAAACCATCAGACCACTCTGGCCAACATCAGCACACGGCTTAACTTCTCGTCCAGAGGTTTAATGTCTTCTTGTTAAAAAGGTTATTAGATTTTAAACCCCATGATATAGATAATTTCATGCTTATTTTTGGGATCTAACGTGGTGGATTATTGTACACCTCGAATTTATGATCGTTTTGTTGGCAAGGCAGTGCCAATTTAGATTTTTTTTTTTTTTTAAGCTAGAAATAGCCAGAGTGCTCAATCTTGTGTATTTTTTTTTTTTATTGTTGAAATGCTCGCTAGCAAATTGCTATACTTACAGAGGGATTTAGTGATTCAATTAATAGGATTCCAGTCAGTTGAGACCATTGAAGATTAATGTTGTGTGGTTCCGATTGATTTTTTTTTTTTAATCTGATAAGGATCCCTTTTATGTTGAATGCCTGAAAATAGGCTTCTGGCGTAATAGAAAAGGATATAAGAATGGATGCTAAACCCCAGCACAGCAGTCGAACGCTACGTAGGAAAGAATAAGATATGCAGGAATTACAAAGGCTAAAGCGAGCGTCATTAAGTAATACGTATACAGGTTCGTCTTAAGTAATACGAACAGGTTCATCTTAAGTAATAGTGATGTGTTTTTCTATTTTGTTGGTAAAGGAAGTTCGTCTTAAGTAATACGTATACAAGTTTCTAGATCCGCTTATATATGGGGACTATCCGAAAGTAATGCGACAAATCGTGGGCTCACGATTTCCCTTGCTTATAGAGAAACAGAGTCGGGAAATATGACAATCATTTGATTTTATAGGCCTTACTCACTACTCAACCAATTATGTCGAGGATGCTCCTGTTGCGCATGCTAATAACTATGAAAGCGATTACTTCACAGATTTGTCTGTTCGTGTGACAGGTATAAGACTGACTGTCTTTTTGTATATTTTGAATGACTATTAGAAGATTTTCGACTGGGAAACCATAGAAGTTACGTCTCTTCAAAGTCCATATTACCTCTTAAAGATCTTTTTCAATTTTTTCAAGTTCTGGGTTGGAGAATTTTCTTTCTGTATACGGAAATCTGTAATGTTGGCATTGTTGCCCTATGTTTGTACAGGATATCCCGACTTGAGCTGTAAAGACCAATTAATAGTGCGTTTCGTTTGGTTTGCAGGCGGGACTGGAGCTAGGGCTTGGAGTTGTTTGCAGGTTGAGCGGAGGGCAATTTGAGCTTGGAGTTTTATCCCTTTAGGCTCAGATTTCAAACCTACGCTCTGATACCAGATGTAGTGACCGTCGTTTAATTTAAACTACCATATAATTAAAACAGAACAGTAAATTTGAAATTTACTCAAATTTCACTTAATCTAGCACAATCAATCCAATATTTCAATAAATAAAATTTGGTAACCATTTACATACCTCACTCTGAAGTTATCCTCCGCTTGATGCTATCCGCCACTTGAACCTGACGCTGGACACCCCAAAACCAACCACCCTACCGACTAGTACGCCTAGCCATAGGACATCAATGGATGTCCTAGCCCTCCGAGCCCAAAACCTCCTCATCCCCTGGTGCACTGTAAACCCCACTGTAAACCAACTCTCCCAAAACTCTCGTTCTCCCTTCTCGTCGAATGCATGAAAATGAATAATCCCCTCTCCATCATCCTTCTCCCTCCCTTATGCCTCCTTCACCGCCCTCGCACATTCACTCCCCCACCAAACACCTTATCCCTTGATTAATGCCTTATCCATTCATTTATTTCTTATTAATGGTCTTATCCTTTATTAAATGTTTCCCTTTTACGTATGGGTTACGTTATCCCTTATGGGATACGTAACCCCATTTAACATTATATTTCATTTTTAACTTTTAATTTAATACTTAATCAATTAATGACTCACTTTTAATAATTAATTATTCATTAACCCTCATATACACTATTTAATAATATCCAATTAGAATTATTATTATTGATATAAATACAATTTAGATAATCTTGATGATTATTATTAAATTAACCATCTTAATAGTTAAGGGTCATTACATCATGTCCTAGCTCCACTAGCAATGGTCCCATGTTATACTTGTATTGATTATTTCACAAGCATGGAAATGCCACCTTGTTTATAAAGAGCCTTTATATACATGTATCACCTTACCATTGTGTGTTTTTGTAGGTGGTTTCATTTCTCTCTTCGTTGAGGTTCCTTCCTTTAGTTCAAGATCTTTCTCTCTCTCATATTTATAAATAAATGTGTAATGTATTTCAACTATATGATGTGTTCCTAACATCCTACATCAGGGAGAATTTTCTATCAGAACAATTTCATCCACCTAAGACTTTTATGTGATTTTAATCGAAGACATCATAGATTGTCATTAAGCACACCTAATACACCCAACACATGGATTATAGGCCAGTTACATACCTTATATTCGAGTCAAACTTCAAGTTGACTTTCACCTAGGTTGTGTGATCGTTCCTTTATTAGTTACTCGACCACAGTTGTGCGACCATCACATAGGTCACACTATCTTTCTTTTGTTAGTCATGCAATTGTGTTGAGAATATTTTAATACCCACATGATACCTATAGTTGCATGATTTGAGCATTTTTATGGTGCATTAATATCCAAAGTCACTTAAAATAGTTGCAGGATGAATGTAAGTCTCTTATACTCATCCCTTTTCATCAATGGAAGGGTACTCAACCCTACTTTGTGTAAAGTCAGGCACATAAGAGTACATGGTATTCTATGCTTAAACCTCAGGCATTACCACTTGAACTAGTGCACCTTTCATCCCAATGTTTGAATCGTTTAAATTTATTATTTGAATCATTTGTTAGTTAGTATGAGATAGACTGCTCCCAAAACTAACCGTATTGAACATAAGAAACAGGGGACTACTCTAAAATTGGTGGATGTCCCACAACCATCAAGTCATAGTTGTCAAAGTGAATTTCCACTGTTCCAAAACTAAGTACCTCTAGCGCATCCAACTTGAAAAACACATTCAAGGTGTAGCGAAATTATGTTGGTTTTAGGTAGTCCACTTCAATGCATAATCTAGTTTATCATAAACATTGAAATTTACAAGCTTAAAAGAATTAACCTCAAACTTAGACTTTCTCCATGAAACACAAACTTTTTCTATGAACATTTAACCCTCTTTCATAGAAATGAATACTAAAGAAAATCAAAGTTCAACTTCTATTTACTTACACAAATAATTAGAAATATAAGATAAACTTTGAATAAAATATTTCGTAATATTTTGAATAACAAATTTTAAAATATTTCTAAAAACAATTAAAACTATTCATAAACAATAAAAAAAAAACTACCTCCATGTAACACTATAGACATGTAAACCATAATTTTAAAGAAAAAATGTGAATAATAATAACATCACACCTAATTAAAAAACACACTAGAGTGTTCTTAAACACCATATCCCAAGCTCATAGAGCATTAATCAAATAATTAAAAAAAGAGCCTCCGATACAAAATAATATTACACCATATCCATATCTTTTAAACCATATCCTGAAATAATTAAAAAATAGAGCAGGTTCGAAGATCTATCCCATATGATAATTAATCAAATAATTAAGAAAGAAGCAAGTTTATAAAATAATAATCATCAAATAATTAAAAATAGAGCAGGTTGATCCCTATTCCTTATAATAATTAATTAAATAATTAAAAAATGGAGCAGGTCCATTATAAAACAAAACAAGGTTGTTATTTTGGATGATACATGCAGGTATAATATAATTATCAAATAATTAAAAAATGAAGGAGGTTCGAAGATCCCTACCCCGTATGATAATTAATCAAATAATTAAAAATGGAGCAGGTCGACTACAAAGTAATATTCAATTGAATAAAAGAAAATATCAAATCACGGTCAAGCACTTCACGGAACTTTTGAATAAATAAATATTTATTTATAAAAATATAAACATATTTGTGATTCTTCCATAGAAGTTGGGAAGGCAGCAGATAGAGCCAATCAAAATTTTGAGGGCATCTAACTAACAATTATAAATATTGGAGATTGTTGAGCCCCAATTATGCTTTGTTGCAGCCTCAACTACTCTAAGACCTAAATATCTTCGTTTACCCTCCATCTTATTTCTGTCTCCAATGGCTTCTTCCAACCCCATCGCTGAGTCTGCAACCATCAGCAGCAACTACTACCATGTTTTTTTAAATCATCGTGGTAGCGATGTTAAGGCAACTTTAGCAACCGATCTCTACAACCACCTTAGTGACAAAGGACTGCGAGTCTTTCTTGACAAGGAGGAATTGCAGGAGGGAGACGACATACCTTCTCACTTAAAGGGTGCTATTGGATCCGCCTCTGTCCATATAGAAATTTTCTCCACTAATTCTGCAGAGTCAAGTTGGTGTCTAAATTGTGAAAAAAAACGGAGGTCAATCCGGTTTCGGCGATTACAAACGCCGAACACAAAAAACAAAAGACCATGCTCTTTTCCGAATCGCGAAATGCGAAAAGGCTGTGGGCCCAGTGCTTTGGGTTTCAGGGTTCGAGATTCGGCGATTACAAATGCCAAACACCAACACACAACAATGCTGGGAATGTGGGCCCGATGCTTTTCCGGTTTCGGGGTTTGCAAACCCTTGATACAAAACAACGCACAACTTCAATCACCGAATTGCGAAATGCTGATAAACTATGGGCCCAACAATTTTGGGTTTCCGCTTTTGGTAAAGCAAAGGAACTCCACACACTTTTAATAAGTGAACTCCGAAATACGAAATAACAAACTTATAATCAAAATGATTTTTCAAATCATATACACTCAAACAAATAATCTTGGGATAAATGTAAAACCAAATTCCCAATCGGTAAAAACAAGAAATTACTGCGTTTGTTCAAAAACGAATTTTTATCAAGAGATAAAATGAGTTTACAAACTCAGTGAAATATAAACCCAGAGAAGACCTTCGAACATAGAATAACTAATTCAATTCAAGAAATGCTTTCAAGCTATCTCATAGATTTACAATTTCGACTCTGGTATTTAAACACAGAAAATTGCCCCTTCAATCTTCTAAAGGATTTTAATCAAGGCGGTGATGGTGTCTTATGGCCTGCAAAGGTTAATGTGGCCACCGTTTAAGTTATGTAAAACAAAATTGTAATTAGTGGTTTAATCCTCGAGTCTTGAAGGGTCAAGATGGCCACCGATTCACCGTTTGCAAAGAGGCGGTGAAATGATTACTTCCTAACATACTTCCTCTTAATCATTTCAGAACAAAAACTAACTATAAAACAAAATTGTTGTAAACAATGCATTACAGCTTGTAGACCCCAATGTTTTTTCTATGAATTTTAAACAGTTCATTTCCCAAAGGCTTCGTAAATATATCTGCAAATTGTTCTTCAGATCTGCAGAACTGAACAAAAATCTCCTTACCAGTTACCAGCTCTCGAATGAAATGATACCTTGTATCAATGTGCTTACTTTGTTTGTGAAAAACGTGACTCCTTGACAATGCAATGGCTGACTTATTGTCACGGACAATATGGGTTGCATCATTCTGGTTATGCAACAATTCATTCAAGACCCTTCTCATCCATGTTGGTTGTGGAGCCTGATTATCTTCCTGATTCAGAGGTCCTGATTCAGAGGTCTTTGCTTTCAGCCGTGTTTATACCCCATGAAGCATTT
>SNQJ01S0117055.1:69750-87188 GCA_010110895.2 Picea sitchensis | reverse complement strand
GATCTCTGCTGGGATCTTACCAAACATCTTGTTGAATCTTTTAATAAAGTCTGATACTGATTCATCATCCTTTCTTTTCAAATTTCCGAATTCAGACATGTAGTACAGCAAATCTCGTCTTTCTCCCCAGTACTTCAAGAACGATGTATCTAGTTGCTCAATGCCAGTGATTGAGTTTGCCGGCAATTCTTTAAACCATTTCCGAGCTTGACCATCTAAGCTCTGAACAAAGACTCTTGTCCATACATCCTCCTCTGAAATGTTTATGTTCTCTGCATAGGCATAGAATGCCTCAATGTGTTCCTCAACTGTGTATTCACCAGCACTTGTGAACTTTGGCATGTATTTCTGGTAATCACCAACTGGCATGGCAGAGAGGGGGTTTGGCAAGATGAGAGGGGCATATTTATTGGCTAAAATTTGTTCCATTCTGGTTTGAGTTTGACCAGCCATGATGACCTGGATAGTAGATGAAGATGATGAGCTTGAAGGAGATAATGGAGGAGATGGGTGATTTGGAGGAGATAATGGAGGAGATAAATTCCCTGAAATTCCGAATTGAGCGGTGCCAGTCTTACTTCATTCATAACAGTGGTTTCAGAGGTCGATGGAAAATAGGAAGTTTTATAGAAGGCGGCTGATCAATGAAGCTAGGTTTCCTTCACCCATAGAGGATAGATCTTGTATAATTTTCTCAAGGGGCGGTCCGGTGATAATGGATGAAAGAGATGGTTCTTCTACCCTAGGGGCTTGAAATGAACTTTTTATTTCTTCAGACTTTTACAACCCGATAAAAGACTTTTCGGATGAAAGGCCCGAGAGCAACAATAGAATACATGAAACACTGGCATTTACTTGAGCGGGAGGCTTAATGCGTACCAGCAGCTTTACTAGCGATGATTTTTACAGATTGGGAGGCGATATCAAAGGGCCTCACAGGTTTATACACAGTTGGCCGAGAGGAAGCTCTTTAGAACCCGCCGTCCCGATGGAGTAAGCGGATAGAAGATATACAACAAGTTGTATCCAAACTTTGTCTATCATCAAAATTGGATCGTGTCGTCTAAGGAATCGAGGCTTGAACTCCTTTCCCCGACAATGAAGCCAATTTGTTATCACTCCGAGCTTCATATGGTTGCCTTAAAGCTAAATTATGCACGAGCTTAAATTGAATGTTTTGTGTGTTTTTTGTGAATGTGTGGGTCAATGGGACAGCTCAATACAGTTTATAACATTCGAACATGGACATGATAAACAAATGAAACTGATGCTTTTAAGTGATGATTAATCATTGAGTAGCAAAGGTGGATGGAGAACAAATTGGTTTGGTTACAATTTGTTCTCCATCCACCTTTATGTTACTTGCTGATTAATCAATAGACTTATTATCAGTTTATGAGCTAAACAATGGGATGGCGCCAATTCAAATATTAATAACCACGGATAAAAATTGAGGAAAGGAAAATGGAAATGACAATCAACATACTAAAGCGTGATGCGTATTAGCATGCTAAGTGCGAGGCATACAAAGAGTATGTTATTCACGTCGAGAATCGAACCATTTGTTTGATTTCGAAATAAAACATTTATAGCCTTTACAAAATGGATTTACTGGAATCCACAAAGCGTGGATCACGGTATTAAATAAAAACGGTCATTTCACTTTAAAAGGCTATGATAATAAAGTCTTCTATAACGGAAAAGTGGTGAAGTTGTCTTCATCATGCAAAAATCTTTATCACTTCTCCGACCTCCATTTTCGCGATGTGGTAAAGCGACATTGACACAATGTATGGTTGTTTTATTCCCCAATACTCATGGTGAGTTTTGGATATGGCATCCGAAGCATTATCAAAATCCTCGGATGCTTTGTTTTGAACTTGGATTTTGCATGCAATTCTAATGATACATAACATTTGGCATATCTTAAAAATAAGTTGGAAACAGCTAGCGTGATTTAGATCACAAAATCTAGTTCTGGAACTTTCCACAGCCTGTGGTTGAAACTTTCACGGTTTAGCTGTTGAAAGCTATCGCTTTTAACAGCTAACGGGTAACGAAATTGTAGCGTTTAGCTGTTGAAAGTCCTGATATGTACAAAAAAGAGTTTTTTTGCCATCAAAATTTGTTTTAAATGAAATTAATTGACATCTGACCTTTCACCTTGCATGTTGACCGCCACGTGAGCTAGGACTTGCAGGTCTGGATGGGGCCCTTGCTTCATCTTTCGTTTCAGCCCTTTGATTCGTCGCTTGAGGTTCTGGAGCGAGTAATTAGAGACAGATATAAAAGGTTGTCTTTCCCTCTTTCTTCTCTCATTAACGCTCTGCTTAGCCAACCTTCGAATGCTGCATTCGTTTGAGCAAAGTGTCGGAATGAACCTTTATATCTGTCTTTGATCACTTTCAGCTCGAACTCCTGTTGGGCAATTACCTCTTTGAGGTGTTTGATTTCTGGGCTTTATTTGGCCTAGGTTTTTTTTGACGATTCTCCTTGCTTTGTTTTACTTAATGTGTCATATTTTTGAGCGCATTCTGCAGACTGTTCTGAGCTCTTGATAGTATGAGGTTGATCCTTTTGTTCAGACTCTGAATTTGAGTAGGGTATATTTAAGATGCTTTTCCCTGTGTTCTTTTGTGTAGGGTGGCCTGAATCCTGCTCTATATTCGGCTCTGTAATTTGCTCGAAATTTAATTTCCTTTTCAATTTGTGAGGTTTTACCCCTGATACCTCGTCTTTTGAAGGTGCTGGTATGGCCCTTGTTCTCCTTATGCTGCTCTGAGGTGAGGCTTTCTTCTTTGACCCTGCTATTTGTTCAATTGCAGTTTGATTTTGTGTTTCGAAACCTTCCCAGAATAGGAATTGTTCCCAACTTCTCCCTTGTAACTTTAGCTCTTGTAGAATAATGAGTTTTATTAATCACAGATGACAGAGAGTCGACTTAATACTTGATGGTGACCACGATTCTAATGCAAACTTTGATCAAACTGTGGTATAGAAAGTATGGTAGATTGATTGGAGTTTTGCGAGAGAAATAATCCATCAATTTAAAATGATACATCATTAACGTAAGTATCTACCTTCATAAGTGATATATAATTGAATACCCTTGAATAAATGTTTTGCTGCCACTCTTCGTCCGGGTATGAGACTATCATTCCTTTAGCCGGGCTTTATGCTTGTATCCATCAACCGGATAGGGTGAAATCCTGCTTTTTCAGAGCTATGGTTTTGAACCATTTTTGCCCAGTCATATGTAACCCTGTGGCTTCTGCAATAACTTCTCATCTACCTTGATTTCTTCAGAGCACGAGCCTTGTTGCATCAGATGATGTGCAAAGCCTCGGTGGCTTGATGACACCGATACGCAATGTTCCACGAACTCCATGCATCCTGGCGTTTGAAAAGTATCTTTGAACCTCGGGATCACGATTCGAAAAAGATAAATCACCGAGTTCTCGTTTTAACAAGAAGCCGCCGCGTTTTTTCATCGTTTTACAGCTCTGTCACTCGGCCGCTGTGGGTTTTGTAACTTTCTTGATTAAACCCTTGTCTTGTGCTGCTGAAAACAGTCTCGGCTTCTTCTCTGTGCGTTGGGTGAAATGCAAACCTCGGGCGTGCTCTGAAAACAATCGGTGAAACACCACCGCAGAGCTTTACTTGATTTGATGATGGTGTGGGGCCTTTCACGAACCTCATATGTGCCTGCGATGGATTGAACCCAGACTTGCACCATTTTAAGTGCGCACGATGATAGTTCACGCGCGGTTAGAAGATTTCACATCTCTGTCACATCCTGTTATACAAGCTTAAACCACCATGATTGCTTGCTTCCACCGGTACGCTATCCGGACCTCTTGTTGTGGCGGTGGGGTGATCACCTCATGATTTCATGTGCGTGTGGATAATGAATGCGTGATATGCAGCTCTGGTTGGAGAACATTGTATACCATCATTTCAAACAGCACTTTCATAATCGCAGCGAACTCTTAGAATTACACGATTGCCAGGCTCGCGGGAAGAGTGAACACTCCGCGGCCCCGCTGCCGTTGATAGGAAAGTCACTTTAGGCTGCGAGGAAAGCAAAACAGCGATACCCATCATTTGAAAACCTTCCTTGGCGTGAAAGTAAGTACTCTCATTATGGAGTGCCACGCGTCGCGGTATCTGTCGAGCCTTTTCGGCGCCCTCGTCACTAAGGCATTTGGTAGATGGAAACAAGCCCATAGCTGTTGAAAGATATCTCTTTCCACAGCGCACAATGGGCTCTTTAACATGATGTTAGTTGTTGAAAGTAAACAGTCATATTTTTGAAACAGAAGACTTTATGGATTTATTATTTCCTAAGACACATCAAAACCAAAAATTTTCGGTATAAAACTCAAAATGACTTGAAGATACCTAATGAAAGCAATTATATCCACCCAAAACTTCCGGTAGAAAGGGCCGGTTCATTGGGAGTTAACACGGTACATCAATGATGACTTTACTTCCCATCGCCCAGCTGCCCTGGCCAGATCACGATGATCACGCTTCTCTACCTTTGAGTTGTCATTTCCTTTAGGGCTTCAAGGATTTTATCGTCCCAGCGACCTTCATTCGGCATCTTGAAGACTCAACATCGATCTCTGCTTCCGGTGATGTGAGTTCTTCCTCCATCCATTTTCCTCTTTGGATAGTCCATGACTTTATGTCCGTCTTTACCACACTTGAAACATGGCAATGGCTCCTCCTCGCCTCTTCCTCTACCGCCGGGTACAGTATGACTGGCGTCGACATATCACCCTGGCGATCATCTTCTTTGCCTCCTCGGCTCACCGACATTTTGCACCCTCTGGCTGTGAGTTCCACCTCTTCGGCTCTACGAGTCTTTTCAATCCTCATGGGCTTTTGAATTTCTTTACGGGCTTAGCCTTGCCTCGGGTTGGCTTCGCCTGCGCCCTCCGTCCTGCTTGCGGCTTCGACTTCTCCTACGGCTTTGAGCCGACGTGCAGCATCCTCAATTTGTCGGATGGTAATGCATGCTCAATTCATCTGAATGTCATACACGAGACCATTTAGATATCCACCAGCCACTTTTTCGTCATCACTCTCCAGATGACCAACTCGAATGTTGAGACTATAGAATTCTTGATTATGCTTTCCCTCCAGGTCATCAATACGTCACCGGGTTAAATGCGCACGAGCAGTGATGCGAAATAGTCTCTGAATAAATTTAAGCCTTCATCTTGGCCGATCATCAGATCCATCTTTTGATCTTACGTTTGCCTTTGGAGCGTGCGTCTTCCACTGCGGCTTCGTCCACCATGGGTTGCATGTCATACGACTTGTTGACATGTCTTACCTTCTTGTCCTCTTGATATCCTCATGTCGAGTAGGTGTCGGCCTTTCGGATCAATCTAGCAACTCCTCAACATTTAGACTTCCCTCATAGGCGAAGTCGTAAATGTAAATCGCCGAGGCTCATCACCGATGGCTTTGATCAACCTCTCGGTTGAAGCATCTTCTGTGAGATTTCTTCGGCACGTCATGTCAGAGCCTTCCTCTTCAATCTCCGGGATCATTTGCGCTCTCACGTTGGTTCCACGCCTACGAGTGGTCTCTATCTCTTCGATTCTCGCCTTGAGATCTCGTATCTGATGTTCCATTTCTATATTTCCTGCCAGCCTTCCCCTTCTTCGGGCATCCTTGTTTTCCCGTCAGGTGATTTCCTTTCTCTTCTTGGTGGCATTTTGAAATCTGCTCCTCTCTGCTACCTGAACAAAGGGAATTCCAAACCTTGCTCAAATTATTACCGCGGTAGCAACTTTTTGCCCTCATGGTACGTGCATTACCAGGACCTTCTCTTTCTCTATGACCCGAAGAGTCAATGCTCTTCAACTCCTGAGAGGTCCGCACCCACCGATTACTTCGTAGATCCTCCTTCCTTAGTTAATGAGGACCCGGCTCTCATTTAACCGTGAATTCCACAGCGGGGAAGGCCCGGACTCAGTTCAGGGCAGATATACGGTCGACGTTGACTTTCTCTTGGTATGTCGGGACCTCGCATTATCACGACTCGCGTCTATTTACCTTCGAGTTTTCAACCTTCGAGAACCGAAGTGCCGAGATGCCGAGATTTGGGATCTCGCGACCTCGCGCTCTCGCAACTCCTGAGATCAAACTTGAGGCTTCCCACTCCCGAAATTCGATATCCCGATATCACCTGTCACATCATCGATTAAGACGCCTCCGTACAAGACTGTTCCATGGCGATACGTGCTCTCCGTTCTCATTGACTTAACTTCAAGCGGGGATCTTCCCTCATTGAACTCCCGTCGTCCGCTACGGTCGGTCGCAACCTTAGTGATTCTCCACGACGATTTCAAGTTGTTGATTCTCTTCCTCTTGAAGAGTTTTCCCGTTCACCACCTTTGTTCTGTGAGACCTCCGCAGGGTCGACTTCATAGCAAACCAAAAGGACTATCCCTCTTGAGCTTTGTTAGCTTCCGGACTCCTTGGAGAACTTTCTCTGTCGCGCCCTTCAGCCTTCAACCACTCTCCAAGCGTCGAAGTTCTTATGGAGTCTGATATGCACTCCGCGCTTTAGCGATATAAGCCCTTTTCCTCTCGGACTTCTTCTTTTGGGGCTCCCGTCAACGCACTCACTTGCAAGGCTCGAACGACTCAACACAACTCTGGGCAAAGAGAACAAAATTTCAACTACTCAGCCTCCTGGGCGCTCTATCGGGGTATTCTTTTCGATCACGGGAATCTCTGGCCTAAGTGAAACAATTGAAACTCATTCCCCTCGGGTTACGAGACACAATCACGCCAATCACATATGTATCATATAGAAGATAAGCATAAAGGAAGCAAACATGCACAAGCATGGTATTAACACGGGGCTCAACCACATCCATGGAATTGAATCGGGGCTCTTCCTATAAATTCAATAGCATTTTATGGAAGTTCTTCACAAATTCTCTGTTCTGCTCTCTTCTTCTTCTCAATAATGAATTCTTGATTATTCTACAATGATACAAAGGAGGGTGTCTGTATCCATTTTCCCTCGAAAGCTAAAACATTAATCTACAGTTAATTATTCTATCTACTTTCATTAAATTTAAGTAAATTACACCGATACGTGGAGATGAGCTTATCGGCTCAAAGATTAGTTACATATATAAGTCGCGCTTCATCACGTCAACGTTTAATGTTTGGTGCAACCATATTTCAATGTTTCAAAATTGAATGTTGGTATTTGTCCAGTGTTCGCGCCTCCCTCGTGGCTCGCTTGATGTGTAGTAATTGATTCTCCTGCATCATAAGGGGACATAAACATAAGTATTGTATTTGGAGTTTAAACTAATTAGGATGTTGTCCCCTCGAAGAGACAAGAGTCGAGCAGGAAGGGATGCTTCCATATGATCCACATTGTATGGTGTTTCCCTACACTCAAGGGTTTTCTATAATATAAGTGTGGTTCTTAAATATTGTTCTCACGAATATTTGTGGAGTTTTTGTATTTAGGTATTTGGAATTTAATACTAGAGTTGTATCAGAGTACTTCCTTGGCAAGAAGTGTGGGCATTCCATATAATTTATGTAGGTTTTGATGGAAAATTTGAAAAATATGGTGGTATATCTGTTTCCTCTTAGAAAACATCAAGTTAAAAAGTCATCTGAAATAGAGTCCGAGGAAGTCAAGTTATTTGCATTTTAAAATCTACAATTTTACGGGATTTTTTTTTTCAATACCTATAACGATCGCGTGATTTTACTGATTTCTCTGGCATTTGGGAGAAAGATTTTTTCAAAACAAATTCTGAAATGATTTCATGTCACAATTTCACCCCAATTTCAAAAATAAATCATCTCGATTCGAGACTCACGGAAGTGAAGATATCATTGATTCAAAATCAATGATTTTTTGGGAGGATTTTAAGTGGCCAGGCTGCGAGTTCATAACTTTTTCATAGAGTTATCATATTTCACCAAATCAGTTACCATTGTGTAAATCATTTTAAAATGTATTTATTTTGGTATATTTTGTGTGGTGTTTTCAATGGTTATTCCCTCTCAAACCCTCAAAGAAGTCTCTGAGGATGATTGAAGCATTCAAAGTAGTATGCGGTACATTGTATGACCTTGCATATGGCATCAAGGATGGTTTCATAGTATTCAAGATTCATTGGCTAACATGTAAGAGAGATATCTTATGAAGAACATCAGGGATGCATATAATCAAAGATATATTCTTGAGTATGATTTTGGATGAATATGATGATTGGTATATGGATTAGTTTTCATTTATGGAATGACAACCACTTTCATATTTTTATTTGATGACTCTAATATACCTTATGTAGAGAACATCAATGTGACATCGTAGGCTAGTTATGTTTATGATTTTCAGGCATTTTCTACAATGGTATTGTTCCTTCTCGATTCAACTTTGACCCTTTTCCACTATGTGGATATATATTCTTATTTGGATCCACATGATGGGGTATCAATATTAGGACATCATTTTGATGGGTTGTGGGTGTCGATATCTTACGTGTGGGGTTCACATGAACAATTAGACCGCGGACCCTGGTTTACATTGGCAGTTGGACTACTTCATCATAGTGGATTTCATTTCTTAATGGGACCCTAGTTCTCTGGTCTACTTCACTATAGTCCCGCACTTATCCATGGGACCCAAGTATATGGTTGTACATCAAGAATTGGGGACACGGCTTTCATAAGGGGGATGGAATGTTAGGTAGCTAGAGAGGTAGTGGAAGTATGTCCATGGTGATAATAGTGGAGGGCCATTCAATGTAAAGATTGGACTAGGTCCACTATATTATTGATAAATAAGATACCTGGTAGTTAGATACAATAAATGGGTAGTTAGATATAATCATGTAAAGGATTTCTTAGAAGGTTCTACTTCTATATTCCTCCTCTAGAATGTTGTAGGTGATGGTAGAACTATATAAAGGGTTCAAACAATGTAATGGGACATGATTAGGAAGTGTTGTATTTGGATTTGAAGCTCATTAGGAGTTTCCCTTCAAAAGGGCAAAATTGAGCGGAGAGGATCCCTTCCATAATAGGATTCATTGTATGGTGTTTCCTACCTCAATGGTTTTCTATATAATAAACATGTGGTTCTTTATATATTGTTCTTTGAATATTTGTGGAGTTTATGTATTCAGGTCTTTATAACTTAACATCCAATCATGCTATAAATAATTTAAATAACCATGTGAATGATGAAATTTAGTCTTTGTACTTTGATGGGTCTAAATAAAGTGAAGGAGTCGGTTCCAGTTGCCTATTGATAGAACCTATAGGTAGCAAGACATTCATTTCTTGTAGATTAGAATTGATTGCACAAATAATATCTAATAGGTAAGAAGCTCTCTTCTTACTGGGACTCAAGAAATCCATTGACCTTTACGTCCAATGTTTAGTTGTATTCAGCGATTTTGGAAATTGTGGTCAAGAAGGTAAAAAATACCATTCAATGTGTATATTCTCATCTTAAACCTACCAGATCGAGGTATGGTTGATTAGTAAATTTATTGATTTTAATATAAGTTATATTCCTATATCTAGTAATTCTGAAGAAGATTTATTGGAAAATGTAGCATCATTTGTGGAGTTTATGTATTCAGGTCTTTATAACTTAACATCCAATCATGCTATAAATAATTTAAATAACCATGTGAATGATGAAATTTAGTCTTTGTACTTTGATGGGTCTAAATAAAGTGAAGGAGTCGGTTCCAGTTGCCTATTGATAGAACCTATAGGTAGCAAGACATTCATTTCTTGTAGATTAGAATTCGATTGCACAAATAATATAGCAGAATATGAAGCTCTCTTACTGGGACTCAAGAAATCCATTGACCTTGACGTCCAATGTTTAGTTGTATTTGACGATTTTGAAATTGTGGTCAAGAAGGTAAAAAATATCATTCACTATGTATATGCTCATCTTAAAAACTACTAGATCGAGGTATGGAAGTTGATTAGTAAATTTATTTCTTTTGATATAAGTTAAGTTCCTAGATATAGCAATTCTGAAGCAGATTTATTGGAAAATGTAGCATCAAAATTATTGCTTGCTGAAGGTTTCTCTCATAATTCATTTTTTGTTGAATTGATATTCAGGTTGTCAATTATGGATAACATCACTAATTGGTAGGTGTTTGACGATGATCAACATATCAAAAAATTATTTCATATGGAAGACACTTTCCAAGGTGTTGTAATTGATGAAAACACTCACGAAAAAAATATCCATGATTTTATAGTAATATCTGACCCACGATCAATTGAGAGTTCGTCTTGCATGGTAAATTTGATCCCTAAATATGTCATTATATTGGAAATTTTTTATGATATATACGACAAATTTAAGGGAGTGGTTAATTTTAAAATGAATAGTTCCTTGTTGCAATATGAAACTGTAAATTTAGGAACACACAATCAGTCCCAGAACATCAATTTAGGCACAGGGTGCACACAACAAGAAAAGTCATCATTTATTAAACTATTTAAATAATTTAAAGATCTATTCTCTTGGACTTATGAGTATCTAAAAATGTTTGATCCAAATATAATACAACATGTAATCCCCATGAAACCTCAATCCCAACCATTCCAACAGAAACTAAGGAAAATGCACCAAAAATTAGAACCCATAGTCAAAAAAGGGTTGAACAAGATGTTAATAGATAAGATCATTTTTCATGTCCGAAATACCCAATGGGTGTCCAATATAGTCCTGGTAAGGAAGAAGAATGGGGAAATAAGACTTTGGTCGATATCCACAACTTAAATCGAGCCTCTAACAAAGACAATTATCTCATTTTTCCCATGGAACAGATCCTACAACATGTATTTGGTGTTGAGAGACTATCCTTATTGTATGGTTTTTTAGGATATAACAAAGTCCTGATGTCTCCATCATATTAGCTTAAAACTACATTTCGGACCCCTTGGGGCACTTATGCTTATCGTAAAATGCCTTTCGGATTAGTTAACATTGGAGCCACTTTCCAAAGGGCCATGGATATTGATTTTCGTGTGCTTATAAATAAGTCAGTGGTTGCTTATTTTGATTATGTAACTGTCTTTTCAAAGAACAAAAAATATCACTTATCTCACCTAAGGAGTGTATTGGAACATTGTCGTAAGTATGGCATCTCCTTAAATCCCAAGAAATCAATTTTTGTTGTTGATCAGGGAAAGTTACTCGGTTTTATAGTGTCTAAAAATGGAATCATGATAGAACCTAAATGAATGAAATCCATAGATAATATTCCTCCTCCATCATCTAAGAAAGATATGCAGTCTTTTATTGGTAAAATAAACTGTGTTAGATGTTTTGTTCCTAGTTTTTCCGAGATGGTTAGACGCCTACAAAATATGATAAAAAAAAGAAGTTGTTTTTAAATGGGGATCATAGGAAAACTAGGATTTTAATGCCATTAGACAAGATATAATAGAAGCTCCATCCTTAATGAGTCCCAATCTTTCCAAAGACTTCCCTCTACACTTTCGTATCAGATAGATCATACGTTGCATTACTTACCCAAAAAAATGATGATAACAATGAAATCCCCATTTTCTTCATGAGTTATACCTTTAAAGGAGCATAATTAAAATATCCAATAGTAGATCAACAAGATTTTGTTGTGTTTAAAGAAGTAAAACACTTTACACCCTATCTATTGAAATCTAGAACTAAATTCATTGTCCCATATCTTGTAGTAAGAAATCTACTGGTCTAGAAAGAGCTTGGGGAGAAGAGGGTTCATTGGATGGCCTCTCTTCAAGAATACGATCTCAAGATTAAACCAAACTATATTGTTAAAGGTAAAGGTATTTTCAAATTAGCAGTTGATTCAGTCAATCCACCTAATGATGAATTTATTTTATTAAATGAAACACTGCCCCATGAAAACCAAATCTTTTGTGCACAAACCACGCCGAATTCTTGGTATTCTGACATTAAATTTTATTTAATACATGGGACTACTCCAGAATATCTCTACCCCAAAAAGAGAAGGGAATTAATACTTAGATATTCTCCCTTTCAAATGATTAATGATGTCCTTTTTTGAAAAAAAATTGATGGAGTATTATTATTCTGAAAATATTCTAAGTGAATTACATTCTGGAAATGCAGGAGGTCATTTCGGTGGTGAAACAACTGCTCATAAAGTTATCAAGGCTGGATATTATTGGCCTACATTTTTTAGAGACACTCATGATATGTCCCTCGAGTGTTCTACATGCCAAAAGGATGATGGAAAAGTCAAGAAACCTTATTTCCCTTTGTAGCCAATGATAGTCGATCAACTATTTCAACAATGGGGCCTTGACGTTATCAAGCCAATCAATCTTGTATCTTCCCTCCATCATAAATGCATCCTTACACCAATGTATTACTTCACCAGGTGGTCTAAAGCCATACCTCTAATAGTAGTCAACACTAATCAGGTTATTTCGTTCCTCGAAACTCATATCATTTCACTCTTTGGAATTCCAGAATCTTTGGTGTTTGACAATGCATCTTATTTTTCCTCGATGAATTTGAATGTTTTTGCTATGGAAAAATGAATTAAATTGAAGTATTGTGCTAGCTATTACCCTCAATTTAATGGACTGGTTGAATTGACCAATAATAACTTAATTAAAATCCTTAAAATAACAGTATCGGAAAATCATAAAAATTGGTAGACCACTTTGTTCTATGCACTGTAGGATGGTAGGGTTACACCCTAAACAACCATTGGAAATTCCCCATTTTTTCTCGTATACGGAAGAGAATATATCATGACTCCCAATGTATTTCTACCATCATTGCAACTAGATAAAATGGTCCAGAAAGAATATTTCCCGGCGTTAGAAAGTTGAATAAATGCTCTGCTCAAATTAGAAGAAACTAGGACACAAGATAAACATAAAATGGATCAACACCAGCGAACGGTTAAACGATGGTTTGACGAAATCTATTCCTTTGATCGAAATTTCGATGTAGGAGATCTGGTTCTTAGGTGGGATAAAGCACATGAGGAAAGAGGGGAACATTCAAAATTCCAGAATTTATGGTTAGGACCTTTTATAATCGCTGAAAAACTTGATCCTAGCTCTTTTCCTATACAAACCTTAGAAGGACAACCAGACACTTTTCTAGCGAATGGTCAGGTCCTCAAAAAATACTTTGTTGGACCAAAATGAGATCATACATTTTGTAAATATGGTGTGTTGTGTGTTTTTTTTTTCTTTGATTTCTTTGTTTGAAATTTTTATCTTGTCTGTCTGTCTAAACCATTATATTGTTGATCCAAGATTAATCGTCGAAAAGAAGCATTCTTTTCAAGACTTGTGTTTTTCATGCAATCTGAAGTAGTTCAAAGAGGTCCTGATATTAATATACAGCTCATATATTTAATAAACAACTTGATTGTTACTTTCATTCTATCCTCAAATCGTCTTTGTCAGATAATTACACCCAGAGACAAGTTTTAACCTTTGATGATAAAGATGATATTTAGACACTTTACGTGATCCATATTCTTAAGGAATCACTTTTAAGTTATTCCCCATCCCTTAGATGATTTCCTAACCTAAATATAACATCTCTAAACCATGATGAAACCTTCCAATTCGAAAAGAAAATAAACATCATGATCATTAATTCACATGTCTTGCAATTAACCTCCAGTATCACCCCTCTTTCTTCACTCAATTGTCATTAACAAATCTCAAATTGTATTATTAAAAGGGTGGCATAAGAGGGTTGAAATCACTTAGGTGTGGGAAATGTGTGTAAACCCACCAGGGTACTGAACAGGCTCGCTGGCAGCAAGTAAATGCACACACGATACTAAGAAAACTTCATCGGGGTACTAAACAGGCCCACTAGCAGTGAAGCAATGTCAGGTTGAAAGGTAGCATGTCCATGCTTATAAATCAACTTTCAATGGAAGCATACATCATGTGAACACAACTTATAGATGGTATTAAATCATTTTAGTGATTTAAATGACATCCATGTCGATGCTATGGTTGCTTGCTGGCAACAATGGCTCTTCCAACAATATTGAAGTCATTTTCAAAAACATCATGACTCTTTTATTTAAACGTTCTTTCAAGTTACAATCCCCTGCAAAAAAAAAAAAWTCTCTTGTTTATGAATTATGGTAATATTTTATGACCACTGAGCTTATCCTAATATTGTACGAGTCTGAAACTGAACTTATTCAATGTAGCTTAAATTATTCTCCAAGTCTTATTCTTCTTTTTCCTGAGATGAAGACTTACAATATCCTATATAACTGCTTTGCTCAGTGAGTCACCATTTGTTGGCTGCCCAACTAGCACCTTATTTTGAATTTTCATTTGAAATACATAAACATCTTTAACTCACTTTCCAGTATGTGTATTTGTCATATTGAAAGATCTTTTGTAAAAGTGTGTTGTTTTAATGTTAGTTAGTTTTTCTTAAATTCTTCCTTATCATTTTAATGAGAGTATGTTTTTGTGTGATTTAATGATTGTGTTCCCTCTTTAATTTCATGACTACAAAGCATGAAATTAAATTATCGTTTCATGCAAATCGTTGGTCAAACTCAGTCAATAGTATCCCATTGCCTGGATCAAAGATTATCATTTTATCCTACCTAATCTAATGTATAGGAAGAAGGTATTTGGATTATGTTTTGTTTGAAGGTTCAAGAACCTAAGTATTATTCATTTCCCTAAAGCTAAAACTTCAATTTAAAAGTGAAGGTATGTGATTGATTTAAATAAACTTCTTAAACATATAATGAGAGTTGAGCTTAGACTAAACAGTGTTGAAGACTAAGACAAACTAATGAAACATGTTTTTTATAAAACCTATCCCTCTCTAAACAATATCAACATATCTTTTGATATTTCCAATCTCATATCGTGCCATGCTCTTCAATGATATTCCTATACCTCAGCACGACCTTTTGATTGTCTGCTAAATCATTACTTTTACCATGTTAATTTCCTCGAATTCATCTCAAGGGTTCGTGGCAGGCCATGAGGATTACACGAGTCTCTCTTTTTCGAACCCTTTCGTCCTCTTTTATATGGGAGGTAATCAAGATTTCAAGTGATGGATGGTTTTAGGATGTCCTCAGCTCCTCCAGTTTTCGTTTGTCATTAGGTATGTCGGTCCGACCTCCTTCATTACTTATGGGTTTAGTTTGATGTGTCTATAGTGTTCTCACCTTCACAAAATCTACTTGTCCATTTATGGTCTGACTTAGTTGCTAACCATTCCCAAAATATTATGTCCTGTGTAGTGAGAATAGAACCAAAAGGGATGCAAATGTTTCTAACTTATGATGACGCAACTGATAGGCTCTCCAAGGTTGGTTGGTTAGGGTTTGTACAATCATTTAAGGGATTTAACATCGAAATGGCCAGAGCATTTTCCAAGAATTTTGATGGTACCAAGGTTAAGGGTGGGGATATCTAGTTGTAGGTTGATGAGGAATTTATTGTTAGGGCCACGGGTATTCCTCAGTTAGGGGATAAGTGGTTCAAAAAAATGAAAGTGAAAAGTATCTCGTGTCAGTCTCTATTGTCATCAAAGCGTTCGCGATACCAAATTAAGGGTATTCCATTATAACTCTTTCATAACAGATGGCATAGTCTCGTGTTAATAATTAAACAGTTTATTACTTGTGAGGGACGCTATGTCCTTGTTTTCTATTTCTACATACGATTGCTCATGACTTTTCATGGGTTTCATTTAAACCTACCCTCCTATTTACGTAGGAGTCTACAAAAAATGTCTAAATTTTACTAGCGGCCTAGCCAAAACCCGAAAACCAATCTATTTCATCATGGTCTCATACACACCTTAGTTGAATTTCATCTTACTAGTACAGGGGACAACTAGAAAATATTTATGGTGAGAAATAAATTCTTACTTGAGCATAATGACCCTATCATTGATTTAAATCAGGTCAATGAAGTGTCCTTTTCACCTCAGACTTTTCCCCAGGATGTTCATATTGAGATTCAACTCCATGATGATCCCATTACGTTGTTCGATGACCAAATAGACATAATACATGTAGCACGAATGACACAAAAAATAAAAGAGTTTATTCCCAAAAGGTCTTTGGAAACAATCCATAGTCGATTGAAGAACCAGTTGTTGGGTTATGTTGATCATTAGTCGCAACCCTTGTGTCCAAATATTGATGAGAAACCCAAGGAGCAGGGTAAACGAACCAGAAAATTATAGGATTTATATGAAATTGATTTTAAGAATAAAAGGGTTGGTCGCATTCTGTCAATAATTATTAGAAATAAATATAAACAAAGGGACAACCCAATTCAAATGACAAAAATAGAAGATCGAGATTCCTCTAAAAACACAAATGAATACTGTGAGGAAGATAGTCACATTCAATATGACTTTGTTTCAAATATACCTCCTTTCCTTAAAAATTGTGAATGGTTCTCAGGAATTTAGGCTGATTTAATAGCCAAACTTGCACAAGAAAACCCTCAAATGCAGGCCAACAACAGTCGATCCTGAATTTTGAACTTGAGTGTTATTGTGACTGCCTAGCATGGGCTCAAAGGTACTATGCAAATGTCCCATAGCTATAAATGCGCCTCAACCAGGTAATGAGTCACAATAGGGAACTTGAAAGGGATAACCAAAAATTGAAGATTGAAACACAAGAAAGCATGTCTCAGGCAAGTAAAAATCCTAGAAACTCTGGATATATTATCATTAAAAAATAAACGAATGTCAATATTACTATTGGATCAGAAATCCACGCATCTTCATTTTCAAATGCTTAATTTGGGTAATGAGATTTATGGCTTTATTTATGTTGAATTTGTTTTGTTTAGCATTAGTTGTTTTTATTATTATGATTTTTTTTAGACTAGCTATAGAATCATAGATTCTATATCCAGTCTTAATTTAGTTGATATGATTTCTAAATTAAATTTTATTTTTTATTTTAGGTCTCTAAATAAACTAAAGGATGCCATATGTGTGGCCTTCCTAGTGGATATCATGGATTGTTTTGTTTTTTCTTGATTAGTAATAGAATCTATCTCAAAACAATGGATGATGTATTTTGGCTTCCATAACAAACTTTGTATAAGTTGTTACAAACATTGTTATTATAAACTTATATTAGGATTTGATATTCCAACTACTCTATTTTTAAAATATTTACCTCTATCCTGTGGATATGAGAGTTGATCAGTGTTTTGTTTCAATACTCAATTTTTTTTTAAGCCAAACATGGTGAAAATTCTGGGAAAATGGACCAGTGATTATTTTGAAGGATATGGAATTATACGTTACTTAAGGGTTTTTCCCTATGAGTCAAATGGTTTTGTTTCATTATAATGTATGTAATGATGGTTCATATTATTCT